>VWZI01013625.1:0-32216 GCA_013396835.1 Psilopogon haemacephalus | reverse complement strand
AGATCCAGCTAAGAATGGGCAGAGAGAGAGATGCATCAGCCAGCATGTCTCAAAACAGTCTGTCTTATCTATGTTTTGGTTCTAACTTTATACCATTTCAGTAAAAAGATGAGTGAAAGAGACATTGGAATGTTTTCCTTTCTTTCTTCCTTCCTTTCTTAGTTTCTTATTAAAATCTTCCAATTAGTTCAAACCAGCACAGTGAAGCAGTAGTGAGGTGGATGTGAACTAGTTGAGGGGAAGAAGTCCAAGAGTTGTGGTCAATGGGATGGAGTCTAGTTGGAGGGCTGTAACCAGCGGAGTCTCTCTGGGGTCAATACTGGGACCAGTATTATTCAATGTATTCATTAATGATCTGGATGAGGGCATAGAGAGCACTGTCAGCAGGTTTACTGATGACATCAAGCTGGGTGGAGTGGCTGCCATACCAGAGCTGTGCTGCCATTCAGTGAGACTTAGACAAGTTGGAGAGTTGGGCAGGGAGAAATTTAATGAAGTTCAACAAGGGCAGATGTGGAGTCCTGCACCTGGGAAAGAACAACCCCAGGTATCAGTATAGGCTGGGGACTGACTTGTTGGAGAGCAGTGAAGGGGAAAAGGACCTGGGAGATAGTGGACCTAGGATGGTGGATGGAAGGTTGATCATAAGCCAGCAATGTGCTCTTGTGGCCAAGAAGGCCAATGCCATTCTGAGGTCTATTAGAAGGACTATGGTTAGTAGGCCGAGGGAGGTTCTCCTTGCCCTCTATGCTGCCCTAAGGAGGCTGCATTTGAAATACTGTGTCCAGTTCTGGTGCCCTCAGTTCAAGAAGGACCTCAGGGAATCCACAAAGATGATGAAGGGAGTGAAGCATCTTCCTTATGAGGAGAGACTGAGTGAGCTGGGGCTCTGTGGCTTGGAGAGGAGGGGACTGAGGAGGGACCGCATTCATGTTTATAAATATGTAAAGTGTGAGTGCCAGGAGGATGGAGCCAGGTTCTTTTTGGATGATGCCCCAGACAGGGCAGGGATCAGTGGGTGGAAGTTGAGGCATAGGAAGTCCCATGGAAACATGAAGAAAATGTTTTTTACTGTGAGGGTGATGGAACACTGGAACAGACAGCCCAGGGTGGTTTGTGGAGTCTCCCTCTCTGGAGATACTCAAGACCTGCCTGGATGCATTCCTGTGTGATCTGATATAGGTGATGCTGCTCTGGCAGTGCAGTTGGACTGGATAATCTTTTGAGGTCCTTTCCAGCACCTGACATTATCTGATACTGTGATTCTGTGAATGAAGGCCATGGGGCAGGAACCAGCAACAGTCCAGCTCTGTATTTCATAATCATATTAGAATGGTGTCTGGGGACTTAACAAAAAGCAACATGTGGTCAGTACAGAAAGCTTCATGAAAAAGCAAAACCTTAATTTTGCGTTGTTGCACTTCTTACAATCATACCTGAGCTAACTTGGCTAAATATGTTGCCTTCAGCTGTGTTTATAGGATCTATCATGGTAATGCTGTCTGCTCTACAGACCCACGCCTGGCACCTCTGAGTCCGGGCTGTTGTGTTTGCTGTTCCTGTTAAACTGTTTGTCTCCCTTGGTACACCAGCCCAGCATCACAGCAGCCTCCACCATGTGGTTTGGACACCAACAGTAGCAAAATGACTGCTGGTGGAGGTGATGGCATAAGTATGTCTATGTAAGATAAAAGAGCTTCCTGAGCAGACCTAGGGAAGAAGTGCTGAGTTCCTGCAAGGGGCAATTGTTTTCTTAATTGTCCAGGGTTTTGAGTGCATTTTAACATAACATGCAGTCGCATTGCCATAATCCTTCTGTGGGAGAGAGACTATTATCTCTGTTTCACAGAGAAGCTGCAGAATGGATTTACCAAGACTATAGTTTTCAAACACTGGCGAATAGATTTCTACCTTAAATCTGCACTTGAATGCTTCAGTTTTGAACTTTTTATTGCAGAGAGTTGACAGAGGTCACAAAGTAAGTCAGCTGGAATTAATAAGAGTTGTTTCTTTAATCAAACATTTTGTCTTTTTTAATGAGAAGGCTGCTTGTCCTTTATATTTCTTGGTCAACTGAAGTACATGAAAAGCCTCTGCCTATTTTTTGGAAATTTTGCAGCCCAAACCAGAATTTCTTCAGTACACTGTAGCAGAAAAGAGGTCTTGTGAAAATGACCAGTTGCTATCCTTCACAGTACCTTTCATGCAGCCACTCCTTTGTAACACTTGTCAGGTGGCTGTTGACACAAGCTGGCTTAATCTCTAAATGACAGATCAGCACAGAACAGGTGATAATGGAAATGAGACACTGGAACAGGCTGATAGGAGAACTTCTGGATGCCTCCTCCCTGGAATCATTCAAGGCCAGGCCAGATGGTGCTTTGAGCAACCTGATCTAGTGTAAGGTGCTGGTATCCAGCAACCTGATCTAGTGTAAGGTGCCTGTGGAAGGTGTCCGTGCCCATGGCCAGGAGGGGGTTGGAACTAGATGGTCCCTTCCAATCCAAACTATTCTATAAATCTATGACTCTATGGAAAAGTGCCCTTCTTCCCTCAGCAAATACTTCTGTTCTTTAAAGATGAAGAGAGAGAGAAAAGAAAAAAAAAAGAGAATTGTGGTTTTCCTCTCCCCACTCAGTACTTTTCAACTGTTATGAAATCTCTGGCACTTTTCATCTCTCCATTTGGAAAACCTTTGTTTGAGGCAGTAAGATGCCTGTCTAGCTAAGGCCATTATTTGGTGGAAAATGATTAGTTTTCTTTTGATTACGTGAATGACCTTACAAAGAGTGACTGAAAAAGCCACATTCTCCCTACCATCACCCACGTTTCCCACAATTATACTGCTTAACCAGAAGATCAGATTTTATTTACTTATTTTCTTAGAAGATCTATGAAAAGGATTTTAGGAATTGGTTCTCCTTGAGTTTATATTAAAACCTTCTATGGAAATTTAGAGGATTGAGTGAAAAATCTTTTTGGTTTAGAATGGACAAGTAGGATGGTAATAAGAGACACGTCAGCAATAAGGAGGGGGAAGTGGCTGTGCTCTACTACAGCGCAATGTGTCCTCTGAGTTTCTTTCTGACCTTTCCCACTCCATAATAACACCTCAGGTCCTCAGGAGCGTGCTATTGACTTTCTACCTGTATGAAGAGGCTTGTGGTCCCTCTGTTAGGCAATGTGAATTATCTTCCCAACTCAGCCAACTTCTCAACTGTCTATGTTTTCCAAACTTTGACATCCCAGTGCAGACACTTCTGTCTCTGTTGCTCACCTGGAGCATGTGCATGACCAGGGGAGGTGAGTGGGCCTTCTGAGGGTGTGGAACACTCTATCTTGAAGCACAGGCACAGATTAGTTCAGATGAATTGTAGCCTGAGTCTCTGCTTAGACTACACTGGACCCTTCAGGTGTTTGATTCAAAGATTGGTGTCACACACTGCTTCAGTCTTCTGAGGTTGCTGCCAGCCCTCATGCCCTTGGGGACCTAGCCCCAGAGCCTCCCCCAACCCTGCCCACAGCCCAGGAACACCTTTCAGCCCACCACAGGTGAGGAAGGCAATGCAGCCATCCCCTCTAGTAGAAAGCAGGAGCTGGGACACAGTGGGCAGTGCCACCAGCCTCCCTGGTTGCAGGAGCCTGACCCTGAGCCGGTGTCTGTCAGGACAGCTTGGGAAGAAACAACTGCACCACTGTGCCTCTGAGGGATCATGTGGTTGTTTTGGGGATGGCATAACCACGTGGATTCTGCAGAAGACCTGTAAAGACACAATATGCAGTAAGAACCTAAGTCTGCTCTTATACTCCTCTCTGTTTTGTCTGCTTCTACAGCACCCCACACCCTTGCTGAGTTGTGGAATAACCTGTGTCTGCATCCACAGTATTGTACTGTGAAGAGTGTGAAGATGCTATAGAAATGTAACTATATTCTTGTGGTGGTTTAGCAGTTACCTGCTCCACGCCCCCCCACCTTGAAATAACTCAGGCTAGGACTCAGTCAGCTGGAAGTTGGTAAATGAAGCTTTATATTTACAGCAATGCACAATATACCAGCAGATATTTACAATGTATAATACAAGCAGATATTTACAGATATATACAGTGAAAAGGTAATGCAGAAACAACACAGCCCTCCCAGAGATCAAAATCCCCAAGAGGGGTTTCTAACTACCTCTACCACCTTCCCCAATCTTATCTCACTATCTGTTAATGCAGCAGATAGGCAAAGGTAGATCGGCCAGGGAGGTTAGCAGCAGAAAAGAAGTTAGTGGAATTATTCAGAATCAGCTACAAAAGGCAGGGTTACAACTCTTAAAACAATTTTTTTTTCGTTCTCAGTAAAGCTCTGAGTGGAGTAGCATCATCTGTTTTCATTTCTCAGCCTATAGCCTAATTTCTCACTCAAATCCTCCAATTAGTTCAAACCAGCACAATTCTACGTCTGATACCAGTATCATATTTTCTCAACTAATGGAGGACCTTGCAGGGCCCATTTAAATTCTATAATGTTAACTTTCTAGACAAATTTAGCTATAGTACAAAGGTTTCACATAGAGCAGATTTTTCCTTTTAATTTTTTTCCTGTACTTCCTTTTCAGCTGAAGGTCTGATTCTGTATCACATATTGCTCTCCCTGCTAGATAGCAAGAAGCTGAAAGAGTGATAGGGGCCACTTGTCTCCCACCTTGACCCTTGTTGCAAGTCTGCATTTTTTCAATGCTGGAAAGCTGAATTTGGTAACTCTGGGTTTTTGGTGACTGTAGATAAATCATTTTCCTCAACAGCCCAGTATGACAGAGACATTTATTTACAGTGTGTTACTCGAAGTGTATTTAACCAGTTGTTAAGACCAACCTTAAAGTTTATTTTAAGAATTAGGAAGTATTTACTTACTTCATCCTGACCGACTGAGGGCAGTGTCACCTAATACTTGCTAGAAATGATATGTCTGGTCACTGTGTACTGCCTGCACTGCACCCACCTTCTAAGGATGTCATCTGAAACTTACAGATGTTAAAAAAGAGACTTTCTGCACGTCTTAACAGTGTCAAGGACTCTAACATCCCATACTCCCTTTCTGGGTGAGGGTGTCTATTGGTGTAACTCTTCAGTGGCACTTGGGGCATTCCACCTGATGGATTCGTGGACTTGAAACTAAATGGAATGAGTGGCTTTCAGGTCAGACCTCTCACAGACATCTAATACAGATTTCTACTAAGCACTTTTTACACGAATCAGTTTGTGCTTGGCTAGTGCAGGACTTTAAGAAGACTCTTCAGTCTTGTTTCAAAGACCTCATGTGATAAAGAATCTATAAGAGCCTTTGGTGAATTGTTCAATAGGCAATCAGGCTTGCTGTTAAATACATCCATCTTATCTTAGACTAAATATGTTTAAGTTCACATTCCACCAGATACTCAGTTGCTCAGAATAGGTTGCCCTTCACTTAATCTTGCCTTTGTTGTTAATGCTAATTGTGTGTTGTGAAGCACAGCAAACCTTCTTGTGGCTGATTTTATTAATTAGATGTCTGCAAGAAGTTATCTCCTTTCCGTTAATCCTATCTCATCATGAAATAAAGCCTGATGTCTGTAGTCAAAACAGGTAATCTGGATAGGAAGGGGTAGGAAATGATATAGAAAGGGTAACGAAGAAATGTGGGGCTTGTGGAATGGGTAGACCCTCCCTAGATTTCCTGCTCTGGACTTAAAGTTCCTAGAATGAGGATGATGGCAAAGTATGGGTAACAACAGAATGAGGATAGTTTATAAGAGCTAATAACCTGACTTCATGGTTTATGTGAGCTAGTTGTAAATAAATGAATAGTGGCATGACTGTATTTAAACTCACACGCACAAACAGCTGGGGAATGATTTGGGCAACGATCACAAATGAGATAGTTTTCAGATGTCAGAGAAATAAAGAAAGATCTCAGAAGAACGGAATTTTAGTGGGCAGACTTTGGCCTGATTCAGAGACTGGTTGACAGCGTCCCTTGGGAGGCAGTTCTGGAGGACCAAGGAGTCCAGGAAGGTTGGACACTGTTCAAGAAAGAAGTTAGAGGCACAGGAAGAGGCCATCCTCATGTGCTGAAACAAAAGTCAGCAATGAAGAAAGCCAACCTGGCTGAATACAGACATTTAGTTGCAGCTTAAGGAGAAGAGGAGAGTTTATGGTTTGGAAAAAGGGGTAGGACACTCAGGAGGACTACAATGTTGTTGTGAGACTATGCAGGGAGAAAATGAAAAAGGAGAATTCTTGACTATAAATTAATTTGGCTTCAGTTGTTTAAGGGAACAGGAAATCCTTCTACAAATGTACTAGCAACAAAAGGAGGACTGAGGAGAATCTCTGTCCTTTGTTGGATGCAAGGGGGAGCTTAGTGGTCAAGCACGAGGAGAAGGCTGAGGTACTCGGTACCTTCTTTACCTCATTCTTTAGTAGTAAAACCATTTTCTGACCTAGTACTCTGAGCTGGAAGTTAGGGATGGGGATGCAGAATGAAGTCCCAATAATGCAGGAGGAGATGGTTAGGGAACTGCTGCACCACTTAGACATACACAAGTCTATGGGGCTGGATGGTATACACACAAGGGTATGGATGGAGATGTTGGAAGTGCTCTCCAAGACACTTCCCATCATTTGGCAGCAGTCCTGACTAAGTGGGAAGGTCCCACCTGACTGGAGATTGGCAAATGTGATGGCTGTCTACAAGAAGGACTGAAAGGAGGACAAGAGAACTACAGAGGTCAGTGCAGGGGAAGGTCATGGAGCAGATCATCTTGAGTGCCATTATGCAGCACTTGCAGGGCAAGTGTGTGATCAGGCCCAGTCAACATGGGTTCATGAAGTCATGGGTCCTGCTTGATGAACGTGATCGCCTTCTATGACAAGGTGACCTGCTTGGTGGATGCAGGAAAGGCAGCAGATGTTGTTGACCTGGACTTCAGTAAACCCCTGGACACTCTCTCCCACACATCCTCCCAGAGACATTGGCTGCATGTGACTTGGATGGGTGGACTCTTTTCTTAGTAAAAGACTTGCTGGATGGCTGGTCCAAAAGAGTTTTGGTTGAGTAACAGTCTTGTTTAATATCTTTATCAATGATCTGGATGAGGGGATTGAGTGCACTGTCAGTAAGTTTGCAGATGCCACCAAATTGGGTGGGAGTGGGCAGACTGGATGACGGGCCAAGGCCAGTTATGTGAGGTTTAACTGAGCTGCCTGGCGGAAACAGAGTAGGGGTGGGTGGTGTTTGACAGGGCTGTTGCTGTTTGACAGGTGTCTGAACACAGGCTAGCAATGTGCTAAGGTGGCCAAGAAGGCCAACAGCATCCTGGCCTGTATCAGGAATGGTGTGGCCAGCAGCAGTAGAGAAGTGATTGTGCTTCTGTGCTTGGCATTGGTGAGACTGCACCTTCAATGCTGGGATCCTCACTACAAGGACATTGAGTTCCTGGACTGTGTCCAGAGAGGGTCAATGAAGCTTGTGAAGGTTCTGGAGACCAAATCTTCTGAGAAGCAATCAAGGGAAGTTTTTTAGTGTGAAGAAGAGGAGGCTGAGGCTCCACTCACCTTATTGCCTTCTAGAATTACCTTGAAGAAGGTGGTAGAGAGGTGGGGATTTGTCTCTTTTCCCTAGTATCAAGTGATGGAATGTGATGAAATGGGCTCATATTGAGCCAGAGGAGGTTTAGGTTGGATATTAGGTGCTTTGGTACATGGTTTAATGGCTGTAGTGGTGTTAGGTTGATTACCTGGGAGGTCTTTTCCAACCAAAACAATCCTGTGATTTCTATGATACGAGGTGACATAGAAAGACATAACTCAAACATAGCCCCTCCACTTTTCCCTGGAGTACTTACCATTAGCATCACACATCTGTAAGCTCCTCTTTAAACTGTGTTGGAAACCACTGCAGTGTAATTTCTTCTAGTGGGAAATGGCAGAATATGTTGGTTTTGAGGAGACAACACAAGAAATAAAATAATGAGGTAGTACCTTTTTGTCCTTCTGTAGCAACAAAAATATTTGATAGTCAAGTTCTAGAACAATGTTAAATAATCAGGGGAAAAAAAAAAAATAATTTTGTCAGTGATGTGTAAAATGCTTACATGCTGTGATGATCAGCATAGTAACCCAAATACCTTAAGAGTTGTTCACCCTGGACCTATTGTCATCTGAAAGCATTGAATGCAAGACATTTTTCTTTTGTATTTTCCAGGTAATTGGTGCTGAGAAAGCTGGATGTTGGTGCAGAGCTACAGTGGTAAAGATAATGCATCAAAATAGACAGGTGTACTTAAGCACAAGTCCATCAAGTGAATGTTAGTGGTCGTTTAAGCACAAGTAAGCAGATTAGGGCACCAAAGGCGATTCTAAACATGCTACAGAACAATTCTAGAAACAAGAGACAGCTTTCTAGAAATTTCATGTCTGGTGGGACATCTTTCCATCATTTATTTTCAGAGATCTTATATCAAGTGAAAATACTTCTGATATCTAAATGGAATCAGAACAGTCTGTTTTAGAGTGGTGCAGAACAGTAGTGATGAAGCTGTATCATACTCCTCGTGCTAGTTACTGAATTGTACCTAGTCCCTGAACTCCCTGTTAATACCCACTGGAGCTCCCCACTCTTGTGGCTTCCTCTCTGGAGAACTTCCAGCAACTGCTCATTTTGTCAGGACTTCTTCCATTGGCTCCCTTGCCATGGCTAGGCTCAAACACAGAAATCTTTGCCTGCATGGGGAGGAGCAATCTTTGCCCATTCCCCAGGCAAGGACACGACTTGTCTCAGGACTACATCAGCAGACAGAGAAGAGAAAAAGGATATTGCTTCTCAGACTCAGTTTTTCTTCTTTCTAATGTGAGTAGTCTGTAAACTGAGATAGTTGTACAGCTTTCCTCTCTCAAATTTTCAGCTTTTCCACTTTTAGTACTCCTGGTACAGCCTGCTGTGTGCATCCTCTCTCTGCCTGCACTAACTGAAATTATGCCATAATCAAACTATAATTCCCTCTGTTCTAACATGTGTTCTAACCTCTCTCACCTTCAGCTTTGGCTAGGAGCATGAGAAGCTGCTCACTACACAGAGAGAGGCAGGAGAGTGTGGGATCTGCAGAGCAAGAATATGAAGCTTTTACTTCAATATGTTCAACTTGGTCTTTATGGCTATTCAGGGCTCTGGCTTGCATGAGCTTCAGCCACTTAGAGAAAACCCTGGAAATACCCAATAACTGTAGAAAATATTCCTTACACGTTTAGCTTGAAAACCAACTCAGGCCCACTCACTCAGTCACAGGAGACTTGGGTTGCACAAGACAAATGGCTAAGACTAGTATCAGTCTCTACAAAGTCTCATGTCTTGGCTGCAACACTTCCATCTGCTTTAACAAGTGCAGTATGAACACCTGTCTGGATCTCCACATCTGATCCAGGTTCATTTCACACTACTAGTTCCATCACTAAGTAGACCTCCTTCTATTGCGTCTCTTTTTGTTAGTTACTAATGATTTTTCTAACCTGTAGCTTCTTGGTTTCCCCACCACAGTTCTGCTGCACTTACCATTTCACCTAATCCCTGGGAGAAATCAGATGCAGTGTTGGCTCAGAAACGGAAAGGTTTCAAACCTCATTAACTTGAGTAATGATCCACACCAGACATAAAAAGGAGAAGGCTGATGAAAACCTCAGGTGATGGTACCCTTACAGCAAATGATTTTTGTTTGTTTTGTTTTGTTTGTTTGTTGGTTGATTTTTTTAAGAAGAACTCAAAAAGATAAAATCCATCTTTCTGAGGGACATATTGAAACATTTCACACAACAGTGTGTTACCTGCACACAGTGTTCAGTTTCAGAGGTAACAGACCATTGAGAAAGAACACAGAAAATAATCACACTTATTTTTAAAAACCTCATCACCAATTCTCAGTATTTCTTTTACCACTGTTTTTCTGCAGAGTACAATGACAGCAATCCTTCCAAGATGATGATACAATGGTTGCAGCTTGATCTGTCAACCACTCATGTGGAAGTTGGGGTTAACTAAACAGTTAGAAAACTACTGCCTTCCTAATTTGGGTCAGAGGTTAAACTCAATAAACTATTTCAGATAT
Organism: Psilopogon haemacephalus; assembly: GCA_013396835.1. Classification (NCBI taxonomy): domain Eukaryota; kingdom Metazoa; phylum Chordata; class Aves; order Piciformes; family Megalaimidae; genus Psilopogon; species Psilopogon haemacephalus. The sequence goes on along the minus strand of VWZI01013625.1, from coordinate 22,095 downwards.
TGCAGGTCTTTGCTTTTATTACTGTTTATACACATAGTTGCCACCAAAATGGAACCTTGGTTCATCCCTCATTTCCTTTTTTTGGTTGACACATCAAAATACACATAGTATTCAGCTATTCAGATCTCTGATGTCCCAGCAAATAGCCAGATAATTAAAAAAAAAAAAATCTTAGAGTTTGCATGGTTTTCCTATTGCTCATTTGTGCATCTGGGAAATGGAAAGACACTTAAGAAGCTTGCCCAGGTTGATTTACAAGCAGAGATATGTTTCCCTTTGTTTTTCTACCCTGTACAAGAGTATTGTTTACTCCATTTTGTAGTCTCAGAGTTGATGTAAAATGTGGGTTTTTAGGGCATGCTTTGTGTTTTCAGAGTTCCTTAAGCACTTTTTTTTCCTCCTTCATAGAAATGAGAATCCCTTTACTGCCAGATGAGTAATGTTCACCTATATTCTTTATCTGAGCAGTTACTAGACTCTACTTATATTTGGTCTAAAGTGTCCTAGCAAAACTTTTCTCCTCTCTGTCTCATCCCTCTGTTGTTTTCCCAGCTTTCCTGAGGAGACAGATTTCATGCAGCTTTGTTGATCACTTTGAACTAGTTTGCCAATTTAAATCAACTTTGCAGGAAGTCAAGAGGTAAATTCCTTCCACATTTCACAAAAGTAGGATGTCTATCAGTAGATAGCTGCACTAATGGTATTGGCCACACAACCATGTCTTCCTGCATGCCCTCTGCAGCTTCAGAAGCAGGGAACAGATTCTGTGGTCAGAGCTGAATTGTATGGCTGAAATGCAACAGTGATGACCACATGCTTTGTCCTGCGCTGTGAATGCAATTGCCATCTCCTGCTTCCAGCTGTGGCTACCACAGAGGAGAAGGACTGTGCAGGAGAGGAGCTTTGGAAAGGAAATGCAGAACTCCACCAGCTGGCATCATGCTAAGTAACTGAGTGAACAGGCGATGTCACTATCTGCCATGTCCATGCCAGCTTTCCAGACACTGACAGAGCCTGCCTGTCAGAGCAGGATCAATTGCCTCTAGAGCAACTGCAAGTGTTGTGTGACACTACAAGGAGCATTTTTTAAAGGAGCATGTCTAGCAGTCTACATAGAAAGCCCCTCAGCACATCTATATACTAGGGAAGCGTTAGAGCCAGTTTGATGAAGCATGCAACACTACACATGCCTTTGGTATACCATCACTGATACACTAATACACCTTCATTTAAGACTTGAATGGCTGGAATGCACATACATGAGGTGACTCTGTGCTCCTCAGTCCTCGGGAGACTTGAATGTCCACATTGTCTTCAATGAAACACACCCTCGTGTGATGGGGCCATGCTGTTCTGCACTCAGCATTGTCCAGAGAAGCCACTCTGGCCTTTGTGTTTGTGAGTGAGAGGTGCACTGCCTGCAGCTGCCTGTGCAGAGCCTGTTCGAGAGCCCTGTGTTCCTTAAGGGGCTACACTCTCAGGAGGGAGGAGTATAACAGACCACTGACTTCCTCCATTTACTCGTGAGATCCCTAGTGAAACAGTCTTGCTGAAGCATCTGTGCTCCCTGCCTACACTGTGAATAGGTAAAGAAGTCTGTACCTTGGCAGGCAGGGTACTTCATGAGGCTTTCGTGAGTCCAGTTTTGTTTGTCCCATAGATCATGGATATTTCCTTCCATATTCTGCTTTATTAGGCACCTTATATTTGAGGGTCCTGTATCTGGGGACGAATAACAACAGGCACCAGTAGGGGTTGGGGGCTGTCCTACTGGAAAGCAGCTCTGTGGAGAAAGACCTTGGAGTCCTGGTGGACAGCAAGTTCTGCGTGGCACAGAAATGTGTCCTTATGGAAGAGAGAGCCAATGGGATCCTGGGGTGCACCAGGAAAACGTGGCCAGCAGGACTAAGGAGGTTCTTCTACCCCTCTACTTTGCCCTAGTTACATCATACCTGGAATACTGTGTCCAGTTTTTGGCTCCCCAGTTCAAGAGATACAGGGACCTGCTGGAAAGCTGCTGGACCAGTGGAGAGCAACAAGTATGACTGGGGGACTTGAGCATCTCCCCTAGGGAGAGAGACTGAGAGACCTGGGTCTGTTTAGTCTGGAGAAGACTGAGAGGAGATCTGATCAATGTCTATAAACATCTGAGGGGTGGGAGTCAAGTGGACGGGGCCAATCTCTTTTCAGTGGTTAGCAGCAATAAGACAAGGAGCAACGGCTACAAACTGGAACACAGAAGGCTTCACTTCAACATCAGGAGAAATTAGTCTGGAGAAGACTGAGAGGAGATCTGATCAATGTCTATAAACATCTGAGGGGTGGGAGTCAAGTGGACGGGGCCAATCTCTTTTCAGTGGTTAGCAGCAATAAGACAAGGAGCAACGGCTACAAACTGGAACACAGAAGGCTTCACTTCAACATCAGGAGAAACTTTACAGTGACAGTGACAGAGCACTGGAACAGGCTGCCCAGAGAGGTTGTGAAGTCTCCTTCTCTGGAGACTTCCAAAACCCACCTGGACGCATTCCTGTGCAAACTACCCCAGGGGATTCTGCCATGGCAGGGAGGGTGGACTCGATGACCTCTGGAGATTCCTTCCAACCTCTGAAGTTCTGTGATTCTGTAGGGGGCCACTAGCATAAGTGATTTGGATGCTGCTCTCTTAGTTCAAACAGATTTTTGCAGTCTAGCAGTTAATAGACGTGGCTGCAAGTACCCATCCACAGCATGCTTACGAGTAGCTGCAGATGGAGAAGCGCCTCACTGCACAGATACAAAAAGCCGAAATGTGCTTTGTCATTACAGGCAATTTTCCCATTACTGCTCCCAGAGCTGTGCCTTTGCTACAATGTAAGGAAGCCTTCCATATCTTGACTCATCGCAAAGAAGGCAGTGCACACTTGTGCAGCTACAGGTAGGGCTGGCAGGATGCCGGTAGCTCGTAAGTTTTTATTTATTCCCAAACATTAGTCATAAGCTACAACATTCTTAGCAAACTGGTTTTCTTATTTTAGACATCATCACACTATAATTAGGAAGAGTGGCTGAAGAAGCAGATATAAATAGCAGCAAAATATACTTATTTCTGATATTATTGCTGAGATTTATGATGTGCTTTTAGTCTTTATTACAAATATTGTGGCAGAAAACTAGCAAAAGCAGATTTTTAAATCAAATGTGCAGTGAACTTCAGATTTTTTTCCCCCTGGCCCTACTGCTATTTTTTTCAGAGGAAAGAAAAAGAAAATGAGATTATCATTAGAGATTATCGTTCAGTAGATAGCCTGTTTTTGTAAAATGTTCTTATCTGCTGTGGTTTCTGAATGTTTCACATTCACTGCTAGAAATATTACCATTTATTTTTAATTCTGAATCCCTCTAAATACAAAAGTCAAAGAACATCCTATTTATTACCCAGTTTCTAAAAGACATAAACCTGGATTCACAGATTCACAAATTCATACATGAAAGTTAAATACCTACTTAATTTTTTTTTGAAGAATGCTCTATTACAAACCATAAGTTAGTATAACTCTGCAGTTTTTGACAAATTTGTAAGTGCTGAAGTTTTGATTCATATGTAATGAACGAAGTCACTGTCAGACTTCCTTCTGTTTATTGTCACCTGGTGACTGAAGAACAAAAACCTAACAAAGAAATTTTAGCCAGTATTTAAGGTTGGTGGAGTGAGTCTAGATGAAAATCATCACTTGAAACCGTAAATTACTGTTCAGTTTAAACTTCAGAAAATGCCAAATAGAAGGGGGAAAAAAAATCTAGACTCATCTCACGGGAATATCAGTTAGACTAGTTAGTTAATCTCTGTAAAATATGTTGAAACAGAAAAATACAATTCAAAATTATTTACAAATTTTAAAAAAACCCAATTATTTATTTTAAAAGTCTCCTTATTGGGCCAGTAGAAAAGTATGGTTTACAAACAGAACCTAGAATTAATCTAATAGGAACAAAAGATTGATGAAACAGGAGAAGAATATAAGCCATAGACTAAGATCTCTTTTCTTGGGGAAGCCAAGTAGAGGTAGACCTTGCTTCTGCAAGGCAGCAATAAGGAAAGACAGATCATGAGAATGCTCAGACCAGCTTGTTTTCCCCACTGGATTTACTGTAATAGCTTCAGAGGCACTGGTACCTCCCTGTATGCTGCTTTTATCACTACACAGTTAGTATATTAAAGAACTGAGTAATTAAAACGTCTTGGCTTTTAAGTTTTACTAAAACTCCAACTTTCAGTCAAATATCAAGTCGTAAGCACAGGTAGGTAATTCAGTAGCTTGGTCATTGCTTATATAATGACATATATGACAGTGGGCCTGTGGCCAACTTCTAACTTTTGAGAGAAACATTCTCATAAAGTTGAACCTGTTCCATAGAGACAAGTAACTTCCATTTTGACCCTTGAATAAATCAACTTAAATTGAGAAAAGAAGACACAAAGAAACAATCCCTAGATAAGTAATAAAATGAACAGAGGCTATTGTTCTTTGTTTTTGATCCTTCACACGGTTGGCATCTTCAGTTGCAACACTTTGGCAGCAATAAACAGCTCTAGCTGCCTGACAGTAACCTGAGGCTCCATCATGCAGAACAGGAAATGAAAGGTAGGGACAAATTCCAAGGGTACAGTGCTGGAGAAAGCTACTTAGTAAATGTTTGTAAGTGGGACAGTTCTTGAAAGTGCACAAGCATGTTAGAAAAAAATATAACATCTGGCACTCCTGTTACTTCAGACAGAAGTTTGAAAAGTTTCTTCTTTGCTCAAGATGTCTCTTCCTATCAGCGAGAGGAAAGAGCTGTAAGGACGTGCGGTAACAGATAACAAATACACAACAGCAATAAATCAGAGTTTGGAAAAAAAGGAGCAATAAAAAGATTGTACTTAAGCTCCACACTATTAATTGGAATCAAGCCACAGTACTTTCTTTCTTGGAAAAAGAATAGTAATTTGTTTCAGCTTTGGCAGAGCAGCAGCATGCATAAGACTAAATAATATCTGAAAGTAGAACAAGCTGACATAGCACCAAGTGAGATAAATGCTTATCTCATAATCATTAACTTCTGGCCTAGCTGCTGCTTTGCATTGCCAAAAAATCATGATTTGGAGAGGAATTACACAGGCTAGAAATAATAGTTCCAAGGAGCAGCATCAGGATATAGTTGCAATTGTATTTAACTGTGATCATTGAAGTACTATAAAAGCAAAGAAACAAAGAACATATAATCTTGATGCTTCTAAATCACAGATTTGTCACTGTGTCTCCTAATTTTTGCTATAGAGGTAGCTAATGTCCATGTTATTCATACCAAGTACTTGCTTCCTGGGCAATCTTTTCCATCATTATCTGCCTGAACAGAAAAGTCCTGCTGTTCCCAGAAGGGAGGGAAAGTGGTTGCAGCAGCTTCTAGATGACAGATCAAAAAATGTTCTGGACTCCTGCCTCAGCACGAAGCTGATCTACTGTTTTAAGCCATCTATTTAGCAAGACAACCATCTGTCCAGAGTAGTTCTGATGAGGTAATGGTTTTATTAATTTCTTATGATAAGTAAGATGAGGAGATGAGGCTGCCTGTGGCGTTTAGATATGAGTATTTGACCTTTACAAAATTATCTGCTTTCATTTCTGATGCAAACCCCAATGATTTTCAGTGTATTAGAGGTGCTATTGGATTTTTCCAAGACTTTGCAGTGAGCAGAAGAAAGTACAAACTCGGTTTTCACATCTGCATATGTCACTTTCTAATCACTAAGACTAAGGCAAGAAAAGGCTTTCTTCCATGCTCTTCTATTGCCTCTGCACTGAAAGACTACACATTCTATCAGTGTGTTCTTCTAACTCTGATGGATGAAACTAAACTTTATGAAAAGTTTGTTCTTGATTAGAAGAAGCAATCATTTTCCAGGGTAACTTGCCCAAAGGTTGCCACTCACACTGTTTAAAAATGATCTGTTCCTAAGTTGCATTTCCTTCTTAATTTTTTTGCCCACTAGTGTTGTCTGTGCCTTTCTTTTTGAACTTGAAAGGGCCTCTAGGTCTCAGCATTTTCACTTTGCTAGGAAGGATATGAAAATCCTAAAGCCTTTTCCTGCACTGCTCTTCTTCCAGCCATGTCATAATTTTACAGCTTTTACCTGCAACATCTTCAGGTTTTAAGTATTTTTTTTTTTTCCCCCAGAGATGAGGATGCCAAAGGTGGACAGAATTACTGTGTGAGCACAGATGTTTATATTCATGGAACAACAACAAAACTGAGCGAACAACAAAACAGAGTGAGTGTTTATATTTTGGAACAGATTTTAAGGTAATTCCAGACTACAGAATAACAAGCAGCTAAGTAATGCAAGCAAAGGAAAAAGAACTCATGTGGCTTTCAAGGGTGAGGTGGCCTTTAAGAGGGAGTACGTAAAGAGACATGGGCGTAAAATCATCATCAGCATTTCTTGTACATGAAATGCAAGAGATGATGAAAGTGCTGCCACCAAATGATATAAGGGTATCTCTTCTTTCATCTCCAAAAAAAGAAACCCTGGTAACACTGTCCAAGAATTATCCTATGGGTATGTCCACAGGTGTTGCTGGGCTCCTGTGTAGAATGGCCAACACAGACGTGTTCACTAATATGTGTTCTGTCTGCCTGTACATTCACTTCACCTCCATCCAAGCTTTTCACATTAAAGGCTTCATCTGGCATTTCACTTTACTTCTCTGGTCTTCCACTGGAAGTTGTGGTGGTGTGTGGAAGCACCAAACTCAAATGTGGCCACTCTAGGTGAAGAATGCACAGTGATGAACACTCACCTTAAGAGGGAAGGAGGTTCTCTTAGCCTCCAAAAATCTCAGCAAGTTGCTCAGGATGGTGATCAATAATTACTGCTTCAGAGATTTTGGTTGATTCTCTGCAGCTTTCAGAAATGTGTCTAAGAAGCTGTGGGTTATCCTGACCCAGGCTATTCTCCTTAACCTCTGACATGGAGGGGGAATATTTAGGCAAATGGGCACATAGCAGCAGTACTTTGTAGGAAAACTCTAGCCTGTCAGCCGTCAGTGTGGCAGAAGGAGTGCAGGAAATGGGGCCAGCACTGCAGAGGCAGCACTGCAGAGCCAGAAACTTTTTGCATTACAGGCCTTCTCTCAGAATGGTCAAAAACTTAAGTGATGGTAGAGAGGGTAGGTATTTAAAGAACTAGCTCTTTAGGAGACTATTACATGTTAGCATGTTTTGGACAATGTGATGGAGAAAATAAGCTTAAAGACATTAGGTCAAAATCCACAGTATCTGCACTGCTATGGTGAGTTCCAGGGTGAGGAGAAATGATGGGGCTTACTGCCACCTGCCATGGAGGTGTCCCCTCAGTGAGGAGGACTGCTGCTGCAGTGACCTTTTCTGCAGGCTGCAATTTGTGTAGAAGCAAAGCTCCTCCTGGAGCTGGGGGGGAAGGTGGGGATCATTTTTGCTTTTTGAGCATGTCCCAAAAGTGCTGAGAGAAGCCAGTTTCAGGAGCATACAGCTTACCAACCCCCATCTGCCCAGTCCCCAGAAAGCCAGATTCCCAAATAAACAAGTCTTGCTACTCCAATCCTTTCCTGGCTTCAAGGAAAGAAAATGCTCTTACCCCTCCTTCCATCCTGGTTACAGCAGACCCATTTCTGCAGTCACATGCTCCTCCTAGGAGATGCTTTTTGCAGTTTCCATGTGTGACATGACATTGCACGTCTCTCTAGAAATGGTGACTTTCCTTAGAAATAAAGAAGGCCACCACGTGCATGCACCATTAAGACACTGGGGCTTTCTAGTAGAAGTTTTCATCCACAAAAGTGCGTGGCTTGCTTTTGTGGTATACTTTTGTTACACTCACCTTGGTGTTAACACCAAGAGGAGAAGCAGGGGACACAAACTCTCAGCACTGAAGGTTATAATAATATGGGCTGCTGGTAAGTAAGACAAAGGCAGTGTTACTCTAAGTATGGACCAGCTATTAGTAAAGGAAACCTTGTGACAAAATCCATGCAGACAGGAGAATTCTCTATTAAAAAAAAAAATCTAAGTACTTCTAAATAATCTTTCTTTTCATGTAATGTATATTTTGTCCCTCTTTCTTAGTATTTTACTGTTCTTCATATGGGAGCTCCTAACTTATAAACATTGAATTTGCTCTATTGCACAATCTTTGAAAGATAGGACCTGATTTCTTTATTTCTGGAAAGGGATGGGTATTTTATCTGTAAATTATGAAATTCATCTAATTACAGTATCACATTCATGTTATTAATTTTCCATTGGTAAGTTTTAACAGTGCAGTGTGGCTGTTCTTTGTGATGTATCTCTTTAAAATATATATATATTATTTTTTTAAAAATATATTTTGGAGCTGGAAGATGTAATGTGAGGATGGTTTCATTAAAGCTCACTTTAGCCCTCTATATTTCAAGAGATTTCTACTGGCTGCTGTTTCCAAAAATGTGTCTATCAATAGAAATTTGTCAGTCTATTGGATCACTACTGAAAATTACTTGCATGACAAAAGCACATGTCATTCCTTGACTACCTAAACGGAAGGGGGGAAAACAGGTATATACTTTGGGGGAAAAAAAAAAAAAAAGGCATATACTTTAAAAATTGTGTTTTAAATGTTAAAGTAAAATGTTCATGTGAATACTCCTAACCCAGCCTGCTCCAGCTGGGAATCTGACCCACACAGCCATACTCAGAGGGATGAGTATTAATCTTTTATTCAACTGCTCAAAGTTCAGTAGAATAACTGTTCTCACTAATTGCTAATGGGCGAAATTGCTGGTGCTTAAAGGAAGATATTCTGGAAATAGATAATTAAGCAACCAAGTAGTTGAAAATGTCAGAAGAGAAAAAATGATCTTTTCACCTCTCTGAGTGCATTTTAAAACTGTGTCAGTTGAGCTCACTCTTCTGTCATACAGCCAGCCTGCATCTGTGCACTCAATATGCACTATGGCCACCAAGCACACAGGTAATGGGAAAGGTGAGGGAAATCACCTTTTCTTGATTCACCTTCAACAATTGCCACTCAGGCTCAAGGAGAAGCAGCAAGTCTACAGCAACTGCTACATGTGATCTGTGCTTGCACTGACTTTTAGAGTGAGGCCTTGCTTGTCACTTACTTTGTGGCTGAGAGATGACATATTACCCCAAATTCTCAGCATCTGCTTCATATCTGGCACCCTCTTTGGGCAGTGTGGCTGGGACAGCAGTCAGCCACACCTCCACCCCTGGAAAGGCTTGTTCAGGAGGTCATATTTAGGTATATGGAAGAAAATAAGGTTACCAAGAGCAGCCAATATAGATTTACTGGGGGAAAGTAATGTTTGACTAATCTGGTAGCCTTCTGCAATGGTGTGACTAAATGGGCGGATGCAAAGAGAACAGTGGATGTTGTCTTCCTTTAGTACGGCTTTTGACACTGTCTCCTATAACATCCTTGTGAGAAGGCTCAGGAAGTCTGGGTCATGATCAATGGCTCTGAATCCATTTAGGGACCCGTAGCTAGTGGTGCTCCCCAGGCGTCAGTGCTGGGATCCAGCAGTGACCTAGATGAAGAGACAGAGTATACCCTCAGCAAATTTGCTGATCATACACAACTGTGAGGACTGGCTGACACACTAAGGCTGTGCTACCATTCAATAAGACTTGGACAGACTGGACAGATGGGCAAAAATGAACCTAGTGAAATACAGCAAGGGCAAATCTAGACACCTGCAACTGGGGAGGAATGACACCATGCACCGGTACAGGTTAGGGGTTGACTTGCTGGAGAGTAGCTCTACAGAGGACTCTGGAGTCCTGGTTAACAGTAAGTTATCCATTGGACAGCAATATGCCTTGGTGGCCAAAAGGATACACAGGTGCATTAAAAAGAGTGTGTTCATCAGATTGAGGGAGGTTCTTCTTCCCCTCCACTCAGCCCTAGTTAGACTACATCTAGAATACTGTGTACAGTTCTTGGCTTCCCCATTCAGGAGGGACAGACAACTTGCTTGAGAGTGTTCAACAGAGAGCTACAAGAATGCTTAAGGCACTGAAACATCTCTCTTATGAGAAAAGACTGAGAGACCTGGGGCTGTTTAGTCTGGAGCAGAGGAGGCTAAGGTGGGAACCTTATCAATGTCTACAAATTTCTGAAGGGTAGTTGTCAGGAGAATGAAGCCAGTCTCTTTTCAGAGATACCCAATGATAGGATGAGGGCAAAGGACACAGGCACAGGAAATTCCATTTCAACACAAGAAAAAAGTTTTTTACTACGAGGGTGATGAAGCACTGGAACAGGGTGCCCAGAGTGGTTGTGGAGTCTCCTTCTTCAGAGATCTTCAAAACCCATCTGGATACATTCCTGTGTGACCTGCCCTAGGTGGTCCTGCTTTGCAGGGGCGTTGAACTCTATAATCCCTGGAGATCCCTTCCAATCAGTAGCATCCTGTGATTCTGTGAACTTCTTTGCTCCGTCTCCCCACCCTGTTGCATCCTCAAGAAGACTGTGTGTATGAAATGCTATCTGTCAAGTTTGCATCTTTACTGACAGGAACAGTGTCTAAACATCACTGCACTTAGGCAGCTATTTCTGCATATCACAAGGATGCCTTGAACCCTTCTCTGTCTCAGTCACTTTGTCCCTGTTTACACCTATTTATGGTATGACCAAACAACCCATTGCAATTCTGACACTGTTAATGAGTTTTAAATGAAGAGCAAGTCTCCCAATGAATAGGCTTTGCATCACGAACTCCTGGGTGCTCTCCTTCCAGGTATTAACCAAATGAATCTCTTCCTGCATCCTTGGCTGCCCACCCCATGCCAATGGCAAGCTGATGAAACAAGCAGCCTGTCTAACAGTAGCTATTACTGTGAAATGTAACATTGCAGCAATCTTTGTCTCCAAGACAGCCACATCTTGTCTTGATCCTCACACTGTGCCACACAGACAGTTGTCCACTCAGAGCCTCATAACACAGTTTGAAACCTCAGCCTAGGTGACTGGATTGCATTAGCAGCTGGAGTGAATTTTCCTCAATAGCCTGAAAGTTAGAAGTCTTTATGTTACAAGGCTATTCAATGAGTGAAAAATGTAGTCTATTACAGATAACACTTCAAAATTTTTGTATTTTGGTCACATACAGTCACCATCACTAAGAAACATGACCAAAAAAGAGCTCACTCTCTCTCAAAATTTCTGTCTCCAGTAATGCTTCAGCAGAGCAGTGAAGACCCTGTTCTTCAAGACAGGCTGAATGCAAACATGGCTGAGGCTGATGAGAAGACAGAAGCAGGCTTTGGGTCAGATCCATGTTCATTCTCATGTGAATAGGACACAAGTCAGATGCTCTCCATCTGCACAGCTTCCCTGCACAGTTAGGGCTAAATATACAGATACTGAGTTTCTTTTTAAAATAGCATTCTTTGAAAATAAATTAATGGGTAGGCCCATGAGGCAGTGGATGTAGGATCTAAACTGCAGAAGATTTAAAAAACTGGATAAGTACCTGTATGTTCACTAGATGAGAACAGCTCAGTAGTCAGAGACAAGTCTGCCCCACTGCATACAAGACTGGAAGGGGATGAGTGAGGACATGTGCTCCTCGGGCCTGGCAGGGACACAGCATGTTCATAGGGCTGCACAGGAGCCCAAAAGCTGTGCATACACCAGGAAGAGATTTCTGTGCCCGTGGTCTGATAATCTATAGCACTCTGAGGCGAATGGCAAGGTCTGGTGTTCAGTGTGAGTGCTTCTGTCGTCTCCAACCATTTTCAGCCCAGAGCAGAGAGATGTGCCTCTCTGCCTGCGACTTGGGCAGTAGGGCTCAGCACAGCATTTGTAATTGTGTGGATAATCAAAACCAAAAATTACGGGAAAACAACCAATAAAAGTTAAGAAAGCTTGAAGAATTTGTTTAAATTTATGGCCAAATTCTGGCTGATCTGTTAAAGATATGTTGGATCGTCTTAAATATTTGGCATTGTCTTAATGCTGTCCAGATCCTTTTTCCTCAATTCAGAGGGGAACCAGATCAGTTTGGGAGTGGAACACAACATCTCAAAACACGGAGTAGAAAAGTTTTCTTCTCCAACATAGAATGAAAATGTCGAAACCCCCCAAAATATAACTTTTATAGACTTCTGCAATTTTTTTTTCTTGGAAGTTTATCATGTTTGACCCAATTCTTTAGAAAATAGCTATTTAAGAGATTCATTCAGTGGATTCAGGCATAGGCTGCTAAACTCACACCTTTTGTGGAAACAAAAAAATAAAAAAGGAGTTTAAAGTTAACTAAGATCAAAAGAATCCCTGTATAAACTATGTCTGAGGATGTTGCAGTAAAAAGCACAGGGGGCAAAAGAATATTCTGAGTGAGGAACTTCACTAGCTCTGGTAGGAGATGGTGTGGCTCACCTTTGGCCCCACCGTCTTTCTTGCAGCTAAGGGAAGTTACTTAGGAAGGGTCTGCTCCCAAGAAGCAGGCAGGGTCTGGAACTTTCTGCTCTCCAACAAGAAATCACTGCTGAGTTTATGCATTGCCTCAAGGCGGGGTGTTGGAGAGAAATGGAGACTGCCACCTGCTGCCAGTAGTGTTTGACAGAGTGCTGGCAAAGTAAAAGCTTCAGGCTGGCCTCTCAAGTCCTCCAGGTGAGCAGGCACAGTGAGGAGGCACAGACTGCAGACTGCTGTACACCTAGGGACGGGAAAAGAAATGAGTCCATGGGGTATGGAACCAGACTCACATGCCCTGCATGGAGGGACCCCATAAATGTGAGGGCATGTGGGGGCAGAGAGAACTGTTGGAGAGAAGAGCAGTGGACTGGAGAGACCTCCATCTGAGGGAAAGCTCTGGGTTTCCCCAGCACAGAGGTGTTATTTTCTTGATAAGAAATGCCACCCAGCACTGGTCATCCAGGATCTTCTGCTAGAGGGGACTTCTTTGCACATCCTGGAGGATGCATAGTACCTGCCTGAATCTTCCCTGATGAGCTCAGCCTGGTATTAATCCACCACTTGACAAATTACACTGTTCTTTAAACTTTAAACTGAATTAGCTCCAGTAGAGTCTGAGGTGGATTTATGGAGATTTATATATTCTGATTAGGAGTAGAGGTTGATCCTATTATTTATTATGCTGAGACTTCAGTCTTACTAATACTTGGAGCGCAGAGCAAAAGTATTCATATTTACTTACTGTGAATTTAAAATGAATTTTGCTGCGATATACTAATGAAAGCATCTTTCTAAAGCATGGATCTCTCATATTAAGATACTCTCCTTTGCTGGTGAGTTGTGGCCTAATGTCTTGAGCCATGCAGGACCAATGAAGTACCAGTCTTTAATAGCATTTCACATCGGTGATTCGAGTAGCCCCTAACATTAGTTCCTGATCTTTCAAAGGGTTTGGCAAGCGGAAACCAACCTGTCTGTGGGCTGCCTTGGTGCCACTTCAGGCAACTCACCATCTTGTCATGACATGGACTTTTCCTTGGTTGAGGTATTAGAGCACATCACCATCTTTTCCTGGTAAAAAAGAAATTGCTGCTAAAAAGCCTGTAGGTACATTTTTCACAAAAACATCTCGAAGCCCACTTTTCCCACCTCTGTTGTAGGTTTAGGGAGCAGGCAGATGCTCTTAACCCCTTCCCCAAGAAGTAAATGCTCCAAACAGGATTGGAAAGAATCGGAAATTTAAATGGAAGCAATGCTCACAAATATTTACACAAATACAAAATGCACAAATCCATAGTCAACCTGAGCCCAATTCTTCAATCTGGGCTTAACACAACACCTCACTAAGCCAAAGCTTTCCACAACTTCCCCTCCAAACCAGGCCAAAACCACAGTCCTCAAATGCCTCCTCCCACTCTTCCACACCTCCCTACCCAGGCCAGAATGATGCAGTAAAAATTGACCTTGCCAAGGCCGAGCCAGACTGCAAACTTCCCCCCTCCATAGCAGAGATAAAAAGGTCTGTACCAAGAAGGGAGAGAGAGAGGGAGAAGAAGTGGGCTGGAACTGCCTGTGCTGTTCATTTGTAAAGGGGAGGAGATGCAGGTGCTGTGGCAATGAAATAATACCAATGACACCTTTCCAGTGCCCACTTCCTGGGCTATCTAGCTCCTCTGGAGGACTGCACTCTCTGGTTAAGACATCCAGCCTTAACCACAACAACCTCTCATGACCAACACTTTAGCACAACAAGTTAGATTTTCTCCCCTTTGGGTAGCAGTTCTACATCTAACAAGGTGTCACCTGCAAAACTTTGTCACAAAGGCAACGCGTTGCACAATACAGATTTGCCACACACATCCATTTGGGAACACTAGCATTGGAAACACTTGTCCCCCAAACCATAAAACTTCTGCCTCTGAAGGCAGACTGTTTCGACCAGAGAAGTCACCTTCCAAACATGGAGATGGAGGCAGCACGTATCAAGTGCACATGAGGATTTCTTCCTAATGCTTTGTTATCCAGGCTCTGCGACCTGAAAGGGAAAGAAGTAAAGGAAAAGGTTTCAGTCCGAGTGAGAAAGCAGTCTCTGGTAGGATTAAATTAGGTCCTGCTTCCCCAGTTCTAGTTAGGCTGCTAATCATTCCTTTGTGATGGCAGCAGTCACTCTTGCAATCTTTCTGGAAAATACACTACAGCTGCAGTGGAGAGCCTTAAAGCAACAAAAAATGAGACAACTCACTGAAATGCATTCTCTAAGCTGGGGGGAAAAAAGGCAGATAAATTTAAGCCCTTTAATGAATAGCTTTAGTTTATAACAAGAGAGGGAATTGTAATTTAGTCATGGTTGAATGTTTCCCATTGCCTCTTAGCATTCACAGCCCCATTTTAGAATTGTGGTTTTGTGGAGGGAGGAGTGTTAGGATTCTCTGAGGTTTTGGGAATATCCTTGCTTTATCCTGGAAGCGCCTGTCTGTTCTCTCCATGACACAGCCTCTAATCCTAACACGTATGCAGTGGGACAAAATGGGCTTCTAATTTCATGGTTGAAGTCAGAAGAGATAATATCTGTTCAGATCCCTGCATAAAAATTGCTCTCTAGCATAAGCCTCTTGGGATTCTCTTTTATGTCCTCAAAATGATCAGGATATAGGCATCCATCCAGGCGTGCATGATCTCTGTATATGGTGAAAAATAGAATATCAGAGTTGCCTGATACTATATAAACTTATGAATACAGTTGAGTCATATAAAGCTTTTAACTGCATTCGCTTTTTATTCTTACTGTATGTTTTATCTGTGCCTGTGGAATATGGCTTGTCAGGGCATGTAAGTACAATCTGATTCATTTTGACATCTTGAAAAGACTGGATTTGGGCAGCTGCAAGGGCAGTTCTCAGAGAGTGGAAAGAAACACTGTATTATGCCCCCTCTAGTGTGAGTTTTTAAAGGTTGCCTCATTTGTGCAGCACGTTCAAAGACATGAAATCCAAGCCCCAGTAGGAAGCAGAATCAGGAGAGGGTTAAGGATGTCAGTGACGCCTGATGTTAACATCTTTCCTCTTTTTCAGCTTTGTAAAAGATAAATGTTTCAGATTTCAATCTGTGGTTCCCAACAGTGCTTTGAGAACACTGCAGCAGGCCTGCAAAAATCACTAATGCTGGGCCAAGTCGAGATAATGCGTCTCAGCAGGAATGACATAATGCCCTAAAAGAAGACTGTGATGTAATGCATATCTCACAAAACAGAGCCAGTTTCTGGTAGAAAGCCTTGAAGTCTAGCACTAATACTGCAGTATGCAAAACTCTGAGGATTTAGACCTTCTCTTCTTCTTTTTCTTTCTTCTTTTTTTTTTTTTCTTTTTTTTAATAATGTTTTTGTAAAGCTTGCAGCACTCATGCAGTTGGTCTCAGTTAACAGAGAAGCTTCTCTCATGTTCCAATCTTTCTTGCAATTCAGTTGCCTACTGTAAGCCGTTAAGCATTTCACCTTGGATAAGGTGTCTGCAATATGTTAATGGGAATGCTGTAATTTATAGCATTAACATGGCTGTTCATGCAGGTGAGGCATAAAGTGCATATAGCATATTACAGTAAATCCCATTTAATGAAGGTGTTATGCAGGGATTTATTAGACTCGCTAATGTCTCACAGAAAAGTTACACAGTATTTGTACTAAGCTCAGCTTGGGCTTCAGTCAGTGCAACTCCTCAGTCCTCGGTGGAGTTGCTACCCTGAGATGAGCCAGATATGGGGCTATACACTTTATAAACCATCCTGGTTAGTTTTCCTGTCTTTTATCAGTAACTGTGCTGTCAAAATAGCAGGACTTGCCTGCTGCTCAGTGCTCCTGTAGTGATGAGACAGTATACTAGGAGCTGCTACAGGGTTTATTTCCTGAACGCAGCCCCTGGCAAAATAATGGGAGGTCATGGAGATCCTCACTGTCCCCATGGCCTGCTCACAGTTTGCAGCAGGGAGACCACAACGATTCTCAGGCACACAGCTGCCTTTGGGGCTACAGCATTTTGTGCATCCTTCAGGAGGTGAGGGCAGGAGCTGCTACCATGAGCTGCCTCTGTCTCTTGGAAACAGGACAAATCCAGATTCTGGACCTGTTTCTGGGGTGAAGCCACAATGGTTCCTGGCACTGGAGTGGATACCAGCAGCTCATGTTGGGCAGGATCTGGCCCTGTCACATCACCCTACAGCCCTAACATGGCGATGTACAGCCTCTTTGCTGTGTCTTCATCTCACAAATGTCGTATCATTGCAGTCAGACCTTTTCTTTACAACATCCCATCAGGTGGTTACAGAGTGCAGTAAGGTCTCCTCTCAGTCTCCTCTCCGCCAGACCAAACAATCCCAGCTCCTTCAGCTGTTCCTTCTTAAGACTTGCTGTCCAGACTCTTCATCAGCTCCGTCAGCATTCTCTGCATACCATCCAGTGAGGGGCCCAAAACTAAACACAGTATTTGAGGTGTGGCCTCATCAGTGCAGAATACAGGGGCATGAACACTTCCTTACTCCTGATGGCCATATTATTTCTGATATAAGCCAGGATGCTGTCTGCCTTCTTGGCCTCGTGAGCACAGTGCTGGCTCATGTTCAGACAGCTGTCAAGCAGCACTCTCAGGTCTTTCTCTACAGGGCAGCTTTCCAGCTACTCTTCCCCAAGGCTGCAGCACTGCATGGGGTTGTGACTAAAGTGTGGGATCCAGCACTTCACTTATTAAACTTCATGTTTCTTCATGATAAAAAGTATTGGAAGTGTCCAATACTGGAATCCTGCATTTACTTGTCTGTGACATGTGAGGTCACTTACTGAGATTCAACAAACAAACCTGAGCACTTCCAAGAGAGTGGGAAGCTGGCATCTGCTCCTCTTAGTTGAAGCCTGGACCTAATTCCCATTCCTAATTACCTAACTGCAAATGGAGGCTGCAGTATTTTATGCTACAGATTGTCTTCTAAAGAAAACTGACCCAAGACACATGGCATCATTAAGCTGGGAATGATACTGGACATGCACCATAGCCA
Source organism: Psilopogon haemacephalus (assembly GCA_013396835.1). Classification (NCBI taxonomy): domain Eukaryota; kingdom Metazoa; phylum Chordata; class Aves; order Piciformes; family Megalaimidae; genus Psilopogon; species Psilopogon haemacephalus. The sequence goes on along the minus strand of VWZI01013625.1, from coordinate 4,577 downwards.
CACAAGTGAAAGGTGAGTTACTGCCTGAAATAGTTCTCAAAACTCATTATTGTTAATAAATACCAAGCTGTGTTATGTGTTCCGTTTCATTAAAAGAGGATAGCCAGAAGGAGAGCTTAATTATCTTGCTCTAGCAAAAAGCCCTAGGGGCAAAAAGGGAATGAATAATTACAGTGCAAATATGGCCTACTGGCCTGCTAGTGTGCTGGCAAGATGGGGACCCAGCTCTCTAATCCCAACCTCACCTCTGCCATACATGCCTGTTTGGACAAGTCACTTAGCCTTTTTTCTAACATGGGAGCTCTCATACTTCCAGGCTAAGTACTCAGTATGCCCTGAAGACTAACTCTTTGTAAGGACTGTAGTATTTGTAACCTATTTTGGCTTCTCCCATTTGCCTTCAGGCATACTTAGATACTCACCTTGTCACAGCTGACTTGAACTCAGCAACTAGGATTACATTGCCGAAGGAAGTACTGCATGATTTAGGACCATGGCAGCCACTACCTAGCCACACTGTGAAACCTCCCCATGTAAGTTTTCCTGCAGAAAACAATGGTAGGTACTGATGCCAGCCATATAGGACTGATTTTGCTTAAAGTTGAGGAAAGAGAAGTGCAAGACCAGGCCTACGGTGTATCTACAGCTACAAACTGAGAGCAATGGGCTGCACATCTCCTAATCACGGTAACAAAAGTGTCTTTGTACAGTACAAACCAGCCCAGGCTGCCCAGAAGCCCTGAGTATGCAGTGATACTACTGCTAGACTGTTTATCCACATCCCTTATCTCTGCAGCTACTGCTACCACTCCAGACAGGAGTTTCCTACCACACAGACCCAGACAACTGCTGTCTGTGAAGAGTACTTCTGCACAGCCAGTGTGGTGCTTGTACCCTGATAACCTGTTGTTGGCAGTGGGCCTGTTGCTTTGTGCACATAATTAATCTCAACAGCTATATTACACAGTACCAAGTGAAGTGTCTCATCTGGTGCAGAACTGGCTTGGGTTTATGAATGTCTCCTGGGACTTCCAATAGCATTGGTGCAGTATGATGGGGGAAGCTTGCTTCCTACTGGGACCTGTTACTGGGTGGACAGTACACTCTGTTGGGCTAGCTGATGACAGAAGTTTATATATCCCCAGTACAGTACCTTGGTACTTCGCAAGTCAGATTCTACTGGCTTAAGCAGCAGCTGCGTAATGCACATACTGCATGTAATTAAAAGAGGAAGGGAAGTGATTTCTGTCTTTTTTGCTCCCTGGGAACTTTACTATAATTTTGAAGGCTCTTTGAGAGCTGCTTCACAATGCTTCCAGTGCAATGATCACGCAGGTGAAATCTCTACTGTCTTTTGTTAGCTGCCACTCAAACATCCAGTTGCTGTGCAACATGGCTGGAACTGGCTATGACACTGCTGCCTATACTGCTGAAGTTCAAACATGGGTCACTCACCACTTCCTGGCTCTCTGGATGATCTGAAGAGCACCCCAGTTGTGGAGCAATATGATGGCATATATATCCTCTTAGAAAAGGTGGAGGATTGCTGAGATGTAAGAGTGGGGTGTTCCTTGACTTTCCGTACACCTGTGGCAACATGGAGGTTGATGACAGCTACAATGGAAGTCTTTGGGATTTCTTTGATGAGGAGATTCTTCCTCCTTCTGAGCTGTGGAGAGCCTGTCTCACTTCTGTTCAGCTCTTGAGTGCAATTCTTAGTTCAGCAACTCCCCAGTCTTCCTCTTTCAGAAAGGAATGCCCCTTAGAAGCCACCATGGAGAGGTTTAGGAGCTCTGTGACATTGTGTGCACAGCTTCTAGAAATTTGGCTTGCTGCAGTATCTCTCTCTGTTCCTACACTCTCCTGGTGGCTTCCACTTTTCCTCTGCTAAGGCAAGAGTGATACACACCTGAATACCCTACACTCAGTGGCCCCAGGAGAGAGTCTGCCTGTGGGATGTTTAATTATTTCTGACTTCAGGCCACTGAGACAGTGGCTGTTGTCTGCTGAGTGAGCTCCCTGAAAGCAGTGGAGACTTCCCGGGTGTACCTGGGCATAGCTGAGCAACAAGCCTGGCTTCTCAATCCTCTACTGTTTTTTCAGAGTGACTCACTGTAATGGTTTAGCACCAGGGCTAACCTGTCTGCTCCCCAACACAAAAGTGAGGGGAAACTCAGGATGGAGATAAAGAGATAAGAATTTAATGTAACATAAGATATCATAATCAAAATGCATAATTACCTTAGCTAATAATCTAATTAATCTAGTAATAGAATGCATTATTACCTTAGCTTAGCCTATTTGCAGAAGAAGCACAGTAAAATATAGTTAAAATAACCAGCATAAAACAAAGAGCCAAAACCAGAAGACAGCCACCTCACACCTGTTCCAACACTGTGCCTGCACAAAAGAACCAACACCCAAGAACCTGGAACCCAGAAGCAGCAACCAGAACAGGAAGCCTCCCATGTTGCAATCTGAATTTCAAGCCCCATAGTATTTTGCTCCACTTAGCACTTCTGTTTTTGGAAGCTGGCATCACTGCAGCATGGTATGAATAACAGCAGCAGGTCGAAGCAATCCATGACATTCTTCATCCTTTATTCTATACCATCTGCATCATGCCCAGCAGCAATCAATGTCAGAGAATACACATTATACATCAGTCACTGTCCATTCTCACTCAAGGTGAGATAGCTTTGCAGTACACAGAAGGCAGCTCACTGCAGATGCTCTAAAGCTCCACTCTGTTCCAGTACAGTCTGGACCTGTCCATGACCAGTCCAAATAGTGGGGCTGTCTTTCCACTTCTGGGGCAGTCAAGTCCATTGATTCCTTTTACTTCTCCAAATGAAAGCAAACTGTGGCTTCATTCCAGTGCTCAGCTTCCAATTGTGCTTGTTTGAACTAACTAGAGAATTTGAGTGAGAAATTAGACTATTGGCTGAGAGAGGAAACCACAGTATGTCACTTCACCCAGAGCTTTACTGAGAAAGAAAAAGAGTTGTTTTTAAAAGTGTTACCCAAACACAGATAGACAGATGGTTTCAAACCATTCTGGGCTGCGGCTGCTTCTCTTGCATGGTTCCTTTGTCTCTCTGCCTTGGTAGCTAAGTCTCAGTAATTCTACTAACTTCTTCCCTACTACTAATCCCCCTGGCTGATCTACCTCAGCTTATCTGCAGCATCAACAGGTGGTGAGATAAGATTGGGGAAGGGGGGAAAGGTGGTAGGGGGTGGTTGGTTACACCTCTTGGGGATTTTGATCTCTGAGAGGGCTGTGGTGTTTCTTATTACCTTTTCATTGTATGTATCTGTAAATATCTGTTATACCTTGTAAATATCTGCTTGTATATTGTGCAAAGCTGCAAATATAAAGCTTCATTTATCAACTTCCAGTGTTCTGAGTCCTAGCCGGGGTTTATATCAAAAGGTGGGGGGGCAGATAACTGCCAAACCACCACACCAATGCATGCAGGTGTGGAGATCCCTCTGTCACACCAAAAATACAGATGGGTTTGTCCTCTTCAGCATGCCAAGCCATTGGTTCTGTATAGTCAGATGAATCCAGCTGTCCCTCTCCTCCATCTGTTTGGAGGCAGGGCTCCTCTAATTCTGACTAGAATCACCTACATCTTATCAAGATGCTCTGTGAGTCCTTTCAGAAGAATCAGAAGTATCATCAGCATGTCTCCTCTTCTTGGGTGATTGTCCACTGGAAACTAAGGCAGTGTTCTTCAGGGGAGAATTCCCCTGTAGTTCACATACTCATGCAACCAGGACTGAATTGTCAATGCACGACACTTTCGTACTCCCAGCTCTGTAGAAAAATTAAATCACAGCTGCAGCTCCAATGATGCTGAGCGCAGCAGCAGCACTGAGCGAAGCACGGTCTTCAGAGATCCCGTGTCTTGGGGAGGCAGGATCTGATGACAGAATAAACTCAGGATGCCTTTAGGCATCCCTCTAATTTCACAAAGCAGAAGCCGTGGTCAATCCCCCTGCAATGGTCTAACAAGATCATTTTGTTGTCACATTTCTGGTAGGTGTACAGAGAAGCTGAGCAAACCCAAACCACAGGACGCTGCAATGCAAACAGCTGTGGGTAAAGCAGATGTGCCAGCCCTGGTGTACAATGCTGAGTCCCTGGCACAGACTGAGGCCTCTGAGGACATAGTGGCTCTCAACAGCAGGTCAATGATCAAATAAATGCTCTGGATGGCTTTGGCTATAGGAAAGCTATGCTGCCCACTGTCGCTGCAGGCTGTGAAATTGTCTGTCTGCTGGAGGTGGGCAGCTGCAGCAGCTAGCCCTTCGGTGTCACTAAGGCAAGGGTGCCCAGACCTCTTCACTCAAAATTACCACCTGGTGACCAAGTACCTCAACACCCTGTCAGGGCACTCACCACCTGCCAGTTCCCCATCTGCTGCTGTACTGCCAGTCCACTAAAACTCCTGTGAGAGCCAAGGTCTGAAAAGAGTAGTTCATGGCTTCAGAGCTGGTAGTTCTGCCTGCTAAGAGACCTGCACAATACTTTCCATTGTAAGAGTCTGTTTCTAGTTCCCCTTTTTTTTTCC
>VWZI01013622.1:29316-50940 GCA_013396835.1 Psilopogon haemacephalus | reverse complement strand
CCCCGCCCCTGGGGCTCTGGCTCGGGGGCTGCCAGGAGCAGGAGATGGTTCAGCACTCGGAGGTGGCTCTCAGGGTAGCTTTTCTGCTCGCGTCCTGGCCGTGGGCAGGCTGCTGGGGGCTGCTGGCGGCTTGGGCTGAGGGCTCCGTGGGTGTCCTTGCGTGGGCTGCCTGCCCCCACCCCCGGAACCATCCCAGCTCAGGTCACTGCTCTGGCCGGGGCTGTCCCTGCGGGCTGCGGGGGCTTGGCCCAGGTCGCCTCCGGGGGTCCCTTCTAACCGATGCAGGCTGTGGTTGCTCTCTGTGCCTTTGTCCCCCTCTCTGGCTGCTCTCCCACGTTTGGCCGAGCAGGAGCCCAGGAGGTGCTGCTGGCCCCGGGGCTGCTGCCCTGCTGGTGTCGAAATCGCAGGGCTGGAGCCGCTTCCTTCCTGCGGGCTCAGGCCACGGCAGAGCTGCTCGCAGAGTGCTCAGCAACTGATTGAGGCAGGGGAAGTGATCTGCTGGCTCAGCACAGCTCCTTCCCCACAGCCTGCCCGGGGCTGCAGCCCTGCGGCACCATCCGAGGGCTGCTGACCCCTGGGAGTCGAGAAGCTCTTTGATGGTCCCAGGATAAGGCTGGAGCTGGGGAGGGAGGAGGTCACTGCTGAGAGTGCCTGGAAACGTTTGGAAGAGTTGATGAGGCCAAGAACTCCTTGGGAGGAGTCTGGACCCCTCTGCTGGGGCAGTTGCTGGTCCTTGGTGTGCCCTGACAGTGCTGCACTGGGTCCCAGCCCAGGGCCAGAAGAGCCTGGGCTGGAGAGGACACCTGAGAGCCTTCTCCTCCAGCCAGCCTCAGGGCTGTTGGCCACAGAGCCTTCTTCAGCCTCTTCCACTGGTGGCCATGACCACAGGGTCAGAGGCTTTGAGCAGCCTGGGCTGGTGGAGGTGTCCTGCCCAGGGCAGGAGGTTGGCACTGGATGCTCTTCAAGGTCCCTTCCAACCCAACCCAGAATGCCAGGCTGGGAGGGACCCCAAGGCTCATCTGGGCCAACCTTTGGAGGTGGCAGTGGAGGTGGCAGGGGCTGGCCCAGCACCAGGCTGAGTGCCCAGCGTGGGGAGCTCCACTGGGAGCTGATCCCAGCCTCTGGCTGAGCTCAGGGAGAAGGGAACAGAAATGGCTTCATGTGGGGACTGCAGCAAAGGCTTGGTCAGGAGCTGTGAGGCCAGGAAACATCTGCCAGGGTGGGTGCCAGGCACTGCTGGGGGTGCCCTGCTTGAGCAATCTGCTGCCATGGTGAAGCTCTTGGTGCTGCCTCTGCCCCTGAGGATGGGCAAAGGCACTCTCAAATCCTGGGGTCAGCTGTGGGCCCCTCGCTGCAGGGAGGACACTGAGGGGCTGGAGCAGGTCCAGAGAGGAGCAACAAAGCTGGGGAAGGGTCCTGAGAACAGGGCTGGTGAGGAGCAGCTGAGGGGCCTGGGGGTCTTCAGCCTGGAGGAGGCTGAGGCTCACAGCAGCCTCCCTCTGGCCCCTCCCTGAGAGGAGGCTGGGGCCAGGTGAGGTTGATCTCCCAAGGGATAGAATGAGAGGAAGAAGCCTCAGGTTGCCCCAGGTGAGGTTTGGTGTGGCCATGAGGGACAATTTCTGCCCTGCAGGAGTGGTCAGGCCCTGGCCCAGGCTGCCCAGGGAGTGCCCATCCCTGGAGGTGCTCCACAGACCTGTGGCCATGGTTTGGTGCTGTGGTGGTGCTGGGTCGGTGTTGGACTGGGTTGTGGTGGTGCTGGGTTGGTGTTGGACTGGGTTGTGGTGGTGCTGGGTTGGTGTTGGACTGGGTTGTGGTGGTGCTGGGTTGGTGTTGGACTGGATGGTCCTGGAGAGCTTTCCCAGCCCCTTCTGTGCTTCTCCTGCCCAGTGGCTCTGAGTGGGGCTGTGGCTCCCCAGCTGCTGAGGCTGCTCAGCTCCTTCCAGGAAGAGCCTTTCCAGTTGACCTTCCCTGTTCGTGCCCCCAGCTCGTTCCTCAAACCCCAGCTCAGGCTTGGGCAATGAGCTCGGAGTGTTGCAACTGCTTGGGGGGAAGGGCTGGGAGCTGCTGGGGGGGACTCAGCAGCTGTGGGCAGGAGGAGAGGGATGGGCACTGCCTCCTGCCTCATCCTGCTGGGGGGTCACAGGCGTGGACTGGTCCCTGCTGGTGCCCCTGGGCTGGGTCCTTGCTGCATCTTGCTGGTCATGGGTGGCTGTGGGACACCTACAGCCCTTGGTGGGGGCACAGAACTGGGGGGAGAGGCACAGAACTGGGCGGGGGGAGGCTGCATCCCTCCCTCCCTCCCTTCCCCAAAGGCAGGGGGGGAGAGGTCCCTGCGGGTTGCCAGGAGGGGTTCAAAACAAGCATCTGCTGCATGAGCTCCCGGGGCAGGGTCAGGAGGAGATCCAGGTTTAGCTGAGGCCAGGAGAGAGAGCTGGAAAATAATAAATAGTAATTATTATCATTAATAACACAAAGTGGTTCCCGTGGCTGGGAGGCTGTGGGGAGCAGGGAGAGGAGCAGAGAGCTGCAAAACAAAAGCCTTTGAGCAGGGTAATGCTTTCCAGCTGCAAAAATACAGCCCGGGAGGGGAGCTTGCGTCACCCCCAGCACTCCACTGCCCCAGGACAAGCTGGGGCCTGGCTGGGAGACCCCTGGGAGGGGCAGGAACCCCCCCAGGAGGAGCAGGACCCCTCCCGTGCTCTGCTGGGGTCCCAGGGCTTGCTTTGTGCCTTTCCCCTCCGTGGGGCTCTTTGGTGGTGACCTCCTCCCTGCTGGTGTGCAGGAGGTGTCCTGGCTGCAGGGGCAGGAGGTGGCACCCCCGGGACAGCAGGGGCAGAGCCGCAGCAGGGCTGTGCTGGTGATGATGATGGTGGCCGTATGGGAGGAAGGCAGCGAGGAGCAGCCCACCCTGCAGCCAGGGAGGGCTGGAGGCCTCCTGCTGTCCTGCTCCCATCCTCCTCCCCGGCTGGGATCGCCCCCCCCGGGTCCTGTGACTGTGACTCAGCCCCGCGGGCGCCAGCCCAGACCTGCTGCTTTGGGGAATTGTTGCACATCGCCGAGCTGCAGCCGCCCCCTCCCCTGCCCGGGGGCTGCATCGGGGCTGGGGCTGCAGGGGCAGGTGGGTGCNCCCCCGAGCCCCCCACCCCGGGCACATTCTTGGTGGTTCTCCAGCACCAAAGCCCTCGGGGCTGGGCAGGAGGTGCAGAGGCTCTGCCTGCCCTGGGAGCCCCCCGGCAGCTCTGGCCCCTTGGGCAGTGCGGCAGGAGCTGGTCTGGGGCCAGTTCCTTGGCTCTTGGCTCTCCCCTCCTGTTTTCGTGAGCTGCCTCTCGCTGGGTGGTGGCCGCAGGCGCCACGACCTCGCCCTTCCGCGGGGCAGGATGCTTGGTCACCAGCTGGCCACCAGCACTGGCAGCACAGCTCCATCCCTGGGGACACTGAGTGCTCCCTCGGAGCAGAGCAGACTCGGTCGGGGCCCCTCGGGGGCTTGGGGTCTGTGTTCGTGCTGGGACAGGACACCCCCAGGCAGCAGAGTTCCTCTGCTCACCAGTGGCCAGGGAGGACTTTGTGGTGCTGCAGCCAGGCAGGGCCTGAGCCCATGGGGCTGAGTCCCATGAGCAGGGGAAGCCTGGGGCAGAGCCTCCTGGCCTGGGCCATCCTCTCCCTCCCTCTGCTTCAGAGCTCCGAGCCTGGATGGGCTCCTCCAGGGCTGCCTGGGTCCTGCTGCCTGCAGCTGGGTGGGCTCCAGGGCTGCTTCTGTCCCCACGGAGCTGCTGGGTCACTGCACGGGGTCTTGGGGGGCACCACCCTCAGGGACAGACCTGCCTCGGTCTTGGGGGCACCAAGGGGCAAGACTCCAGACACTTGGCACCCAGACCCCCCAGGGGCTGCAGCCTCTCAGCCTGGCCCTTGGGCTGGGTGGTGCTGAGCAGCTGCAGGCACTGCCCCGGGTGCAGGTCCCTGGCCCCGTCCCTGCCTGAGCTGCTCCCTCCCTGCCCGCAGACGTGGAGCAGATGGCCATAGACTGGCTCACAGGGAACTTCTACTTCGTGGATGACATCGACGACAGAATCTTCGTCTGCAACAGGAACGGCATCACCTGCGTCACACTGCTGGACCTGGAGCTCTACAACCCCAAGGGCATCGCCCTGGACCCAGCCATGGGGTGAGAGGTTGAGCTGGGAGGCTCTTGGGAGGGCTCCTGGGAGGGCTCCTGGGAGGGCTCCTGGGAGGGCTCCTGGGCCTGCCAGGGGAGGTGCAGCAGGGCAGGAGCCTGCTGGGGGAGAGACCCCTCCCATCCTGGGGTGCTATGGGGCAGTGACCCCTCCCATCCTGGGGTGCTATGGGGCAGTGACCCCTCCCATCCTGGGGTGCTATGGGACAATGACCCCTCCCGTTCTGGGGGTGCTATGGGGCAGTGACCCCTCCCATCCCGGGGTGCTGCTGGCCCTGGGGGCTGGTGGAGCCTCCTCTCCTGCCTGGGGCTGGGGGGGCCGGGCCAAGGGTGGTTCCCAGGCTCTGAGCCCCTGCCTCTGCCTCCTGCTCCTGCAGCAAAGTCTTCTTCACCGACTATGGGCAGATCCCCAAGGTGGAGAGGTGCGACATGGACGGGCAGAACCGCACCAAGCTGGTGGACAGCAAAATTGTCTTCCCCCACGGCATCACCCTGGACCTGGTCAGCCGCTTGGTCTACTGGGCCGATGCCTACCTGGACTACATCGAGGTGGTGGACTACGAGGGCAAGAACAGGCACACGATCATCCAGGGCATCCTGGTGAGCGCCTCGGGGCTGGGCAAGGGACGGAAGCTGCTGACCCTCAGCCTCCTGCAGCGCCTCCTGCCCCCAGGCAGAGCAGGGCCAGCGCCGTGGGGCTGGGGGCTGGCACTGCAGGGTCCTCTCCTGGTGCCCCCAGATCGAGCACCTCTACGGGCTGACTGTCTTTGAGAACTATCTCTACGCCACCAACTCGGACAACGCCAACGCGCAGCAGAAGACGAGCGTGATCCGCGTCAACCGCTTCAACAGCACCGAGTACCAGGTGGTCACCAGGGTGGACAAGGGCGGGGCCCTGCACATCTACCACCAGCGCCGGCAGCCCACAGGTGCGCCCCCGGGGGGCAGGACCCTCTGGACCCCGAGGCTGGGAGGGACCTGCTGCGCTTCCCACGCCCCCAGCACCATGCATCAGGGAACTGCTTGGGCTGGAAAAGAGCCCTGAGGTCGCTGAGCCCAACCACTGGCACCACCACGGCCCCCAGTGCCACGGCAGGATGGGCCCAGCTGCCCACTCCCCCCAGCTCTCCCAGACGCCCTGCTGGGGGACCCTTGCTTTGGTCATGGTTGGGCAGCCAAGAGCCCCAGGGTGGAGATGGGACCCTCCTAAAGGACCTTCCTAAGGCCCAGAGGGGCACGGCCAGGCTGGGAGCACCTCAAGACCATGTCCACGGCACTGCAGTTGCATCCTGGTGTCCCCTTCCTGCCTGGCATGGACCTGCAGTGGGGCAGAACATTGCTGAGCTGGGGGAGCAGATCCCTGTGTAGGGCACAGCAGATCCCTGTGTAGGGAGCAGTGGATCACTGTGGGGGCACAGCAGGGGCACAATGGATCCTGGGGGGCACAGCAGATCCCTGTGGGTGCACAGCAGATCCCTGCAGGGCAGGGCGGCTCCCTGCGGGGGGCGCTGCAGTGGCTCCCTGCTGCAGCTGCCCCTGGCCGTGTTGCAGTCCGCAGCCATGCCTGTGAGCCAGACCAGTTCGGCAAGCCTGGAGGCTGCTCCGACATCTGCCTGCTGGCAAACAGCCACAAGAGCCGCACCTGCCGCTGCCGCTCCGGCTTCAGCCTGGGCAGCGATGGCAAATCCTGCAAGAGTGAGTCCCGGGGCTGTGGGGGGCTGGTGGGCACCCCTCAGCTGGGCAGGGGTGGCGGTGCCAGGGCGTGTGGTGGAGCATGAGGGTTGCTGCCTGCAGCTCGAGCTGGGAGCTGTTCCCCAAGGAGCTGCTGGGCACAGGGGTTGGGCACAGCCTTGGTGCGGGGCATGGTGCAGCCATGGGGCATGGTGCAGCCATAGGGCATGGTGCTGCCATAGGGCATGGTGCTGCCCACTGCCAGTCTGGCTGGTGGGGATGGCTCCCAGCAGTGTGACCCAGCGTGCTGGCACCTCTGGCGATGAGGGTCTGCAGCCCCCTCCCCGGTGCAGGCTGTCACCCTGCTGCTGCTGCTGCTTGTGCCCCCCAGAGCCCGAGCATGAGCTGTTCCTGGTGTACGGCAAGGGGCGGCCTGGCATCATCCGTGGCATGGACATGGGTGCCAAGGTGCCAGACGAGCACATGATCCCCATCGAGAACCTGATGAACCCTCGTGCCCTGGACTTCCACGCTGAGTCTGGCTTCATCTACTTCGCCGACACCACCAGCTACCTGATCGGGCGCCAGAAGATCGACGGCACCGAGCGCGAGACCATCCTGAAGGAGGGTGGGNCTGCCCACCTGGGCAGCCCCCCAACAGCCGCAGCAGTGTCCGTCCTTGTGCCCCTCATGGAGCAGCAGCTCCTGTCCCCTCCCGTGGCTCTTGGAGCCTCCAGACAAAGCCCTGGAACTGCTGCTTGGGTTTCTCCTGGGTGTAGACCTGACAGGTCCCTGTACCCCAGCAGAGGTGGGAGAGGGACTTCAGGCTGGGGTCAGCTGGGAGGAGAAGGAGGGAGGGAGGATGCTCAGGCAGGGTCCCTGGGGTGCAGCTGATCCCTCCCCATGCTGCCAGTTGGGTGCCTTCGTCTTGCCTTGGGCTGAAGCAGCCAAGGATGCTCCTGGTTTGCCTTTCTGCAGCCAGGTGGCTTCCATCATCCTCCTCACCTGGTGCTGGGTGACCCCTGTGGAGGTGTCGCTTCCACTGCTCGCCTGCAGCCCTGCTGAGCTGCTGCTGCTTTCCCCAAAGGCATCCACAACGTGGAGGGCATCGCCGTGGACTGGATGGGCAACAACCTCTACTGGACTGATGATGGCCCCAAGAAGACCATCAGCGTGGCACGGCTGGAGAAGGCTGCCCAGATGCGCAAGACACTGATCGAGGGGAAGATGACTCACCCCAGGGCCATCGTGGTGGACCCCCTGAATGGGTGAGGGGGCCAGGGGGGACAGGGCTGGCTGCTGCAGCTTGAGGAGGGCAGGCTGGGACTGGAGATGGGGAAGATGTTCTTGAGGGTGAGGGTTGGGAGATGCTGGCACAGGTTGCCCAGGGAGGCTGTGGCTGCCCCTTCCCTGGAGGTGCACCTGGGCCACTGGGAGGTGTCATGGCCGTGGCAGGGGGTTGGAACTGGGTGGTCTCTGAGGTTGCTTCCAGCCCAACCCATTCCCAGGTGTTTGTGGTGGCTCATGAGCTGTGGCAGCAGCTCCAGGGCTGAGGATGGGCACTGTGGGGCTGGAGGCACAGGGCAGCAAGATCCATGGAATGGGTTGGGTCTAAAGGGCCTTTGAAGACCATCCAGTGCCAACCCCCAGCCAGGGGCAGGGACACCTCCACCAGCCCAGGCTGCCCAAGGCCTCATCCAGCCTGGCCCTGGACCCCTGACTGCTGCTTTGTGCTGGGTGGGTGGAGGCTGAGCTCAGCCCCTGCAGGTGGGCACTGGGTGGGCTGTGACAGGTCGGTGCCCGCGGCAGGTGGATGTACTGGACAGACTGGGAGGAGGACCCCAAGGACAGCAAGAGAGGCAAGATCGAGAGGGCCTGGATGGATGGCTCCAACCGCAACATCTTCATCACCTCCAAGACTGTGCTGTGGCCCAATGGGCTGAGCCTCGACATCCCTGCCAGGATCCTCTACTGGGTGGATGCCTTCTACGACCGCATCGAGATGGTTTACCTCAACGGCACCGAGCGCAAGGCCAGTGGAGCCCCCGGGGCTGGGGGTGCCACAGCTGCTCCTCATCCTCTGGGTCTGCTTGGTGGGGGCTGGGTGGAGAGAAGAAGGCTCCAGGGAAACCTTAGAGCAGCCTTCTGATAGCTGAAGGGGCTCCAGGAGAGCTGGGAAGGGACTCTGGGCAAGGGCTGGGAGTGCCAGGCCAGGGACAGAGGCTTTGAGCTGGGAGAGGAGAATGAGAGTGGAGAGGAGAGAGAAATTCTGGAGTGTGAGAGTGGGCAAAGCCTGGCACAGGCTGCCCGGGGAGGCTGTGGCTGCCTCCTGCCTAGAGGTGTTGAAGGCCAGGCTGGATGAAGCCTTGAGCAACCCAGGCTGGTGGGAAGAGTCCCTGCCCGTGGCAGGAGGTTGGCACTGGATGGTCTTGAAGGTCCCTTCCAACCCAACCCCTTCTGTGATCAACCTCGCACCGTGGGCACCTGTCCCTGTCCCTGTCCCTGCCTGCCCCCTTCTGTGCCCCTGTCCCCCCCGGGTGGCATTTCCCTGGTCACCTCTCCTGCTTAACCTCTTGGGCTCCCTGCAGATCGTGTACGAGGGCCCCGAGCTCAACCACGCCTTTGGGCTGTGCCACTACGGAGGCTTCCTCTTCTGGACCGAGTACCGCAGCGGCAGCATCTACCGGCTGCAGCGCAGCGCCAAGGCTGTGGCTCTGCTGCGCAGCGAGCGCCCTCCCGTCTTCGAGATCCGGATGTACGATGCTCAGCAGCACCGCGGGCGCGAGGGCACCGCGCCCAGCACCGCGCCCAGCACCGCACCCAGCACCGTGCCCAGCACCGCACCCAGCACCGCTCCCGGCACTGCTCCCAGCACTGCTCCTGGCACTGCTCCTGGCACCGCGCCTCGCCCGCGGGCTGGGGGAGCCTCCTCCGGGACGTGTCCCTGCCCCGTCCCCGTCTGTCCCTGCGGGCAGCTCCTGTGCTCCCAGCCCTTCCTCTCCTCCTCCTGTGCCCCCTCTGCCAGGCTTGATGTCACCAGTGCCTCGGGTGGGCTCCTGCCCTCCCAGCCCTTCCTCTTTTCCTCCTCCTCCTGTGCCCCCTCTGCCAGGCTTGATGTCACCAGTGCCTCGGGTGGGCTCCTGCCCTCCCAGCCCTTCCTCTTTTCCTCCTCCTCCTGTGCCCCCTCTGCCAGGCTTGATGTCCCCTGGGGGTCACCAGTGCCTTGGGTGGGCTCATGAACTGGGGTCTATAGTAGGACCCGCTGAGGGGAGGGGGTGTGCCAGGGGCACCCAGTGCCCCCCACGGCTCCCCGAGCCCTGCAGCCTGCCCTCACCCCTGCCCATCCTCTGCAGTGGGCTCCAACAAGTGCCGAGTGAACAATGGAGGCTGCAGCAGCCTGTGCCTGGCCACCCCCCGCGGCCGGCAGTGTGCCTGCGCCGAGGACCAGATCCTGAGCGCCGACTCTGTCACCTGCCAAGGTAGGTGGGCACCTATGGGAGCCCGAGGATGAGCTCCAGGAGCTGGGGCACACGGGCACAGCTATCTGAGGGTCGCAGAGCTGCTGGGCAGTTGTGCCAGTGCCACAGGACCCCAGCACAGAGGGGCTGGAAGGGAGCTCTGGAGCTCAGGCAGTGCCCAGCGCAGGGCAGAGCAGAGCCCTGGCAGAGCAGAGCCCTGGCACAGCCTCCCCCTGCCGTGCTGGGCACCTGTGGCATGTGCTCAGTGCTGCCCTGTTGGTGTCTCTCGGCTCACCCCAGCCTGTGCCCTCCCCTTGCAGCCAACCCCTCCTATGTGCCACCGCCGCAGTGCCAGCCTGGGGAGTTTGCCTGCAGGAACAATCGCTGCATCCAGGAGCGCTGGAAGTGTGATGGTGACAACGACTGCCTGGACAACAGCGACGAGGCCCCGGAGCTCTGCCGTGCGTGGAGGGGTCCTGGGCTGGGCCCTGCAGGGGGCACAACCAGGGCAGGGGTTGGGTTGGGAGGGACCTCGGGGATCAGCCAGTTCCAACCCTCTGCCAGGGGCAGGGACACCTCCACCAGCCCAGGCTACCCAGGGCCTCATCCAGCCTGGCCTTGGGCACCTCCAGGGAGATGCTCAGCACCGATTTGGGCTAGGATCAGAATCGCCAGGGTTGGAAAGGGCCTCTCGGGTGGCATTGGGTGAGGGGTTAGGGACATGGGACGTGGTAGAGGAGCAGGGGTTGGAAGGCAGCTCTGGAGCTCAGCCCCAGCCAGGGCAGGGTCGCCCTGAGCAGATCCCATAGGAACACCTCCAGGTGCTCCATGGAAGTCCCCAGGGGTGGAGGCTCCAGCGCCTCCCTGGGCTGCCTGTGCCCGAACGCGGCTCAGGTCCTGCCTCCCTCTCAGGCTCCTCCTTCCCCTCCTGCTTTTCCTCCCCGCCAGCCGTGGGGGCACCGCGGGGGCGGGCGGGGGGCGGTGCTGAGGCCCCGCGGGGTGGTGCTGAGGCCGCTGTGCCCCCCAGACCAGCACACCTGCCCCTCGGACCGCTTCAAGTGCCGCAACAATCGCTGCATCCCCAACCGCTGGCTCTGCGACGGCGACAACGACTGCGGCAACAACGAGGATGAGTCCAACTCCACCTGCTCGGGTGAGGGCCAGCCCCAGCCCAGCCCTGCCCTGCCCTGCCCCGCCCTGCCCCATGTCCCCCCAGTTGCTAAAGCTGTGTCTCTGTCCCTGGCCAGCCCGGACCTGCTCCCCCAACCAGTTCTCCTGTGCCAGTGGCCGCTGCATCCCCATCTCCTGGACCTGCGACCTGGATGATGACTGTGGGGACCGCTCCGACGAGTCTGCGTCCTGCGGTGAGCGGGCACGGGGGGCACGGGGGGCACTGCAGAGCTTCCCTGGGCAGCTCCGGGGCCCTGGGACTCCTTTGGAGGATGCTGTGGGCACAGAACCCCTCGGNGGACATGGGGGGGGAGCTGCTCCTCGCCCCGCTGGTGGGGCTGGGGGTGAGGATTGGGGTCCAGGTATGCCCCTCACTGAGGGTGCCCTCCCTCCTCCACAGCCTACCCGACCTGCTTCCCCCTGACGCAGTTCACCTGCACCAATGGGCGCTGCATCAACATCAACTGGCGCTGCGACAACGGTGAGGAGCCCCCGGGGCACACAGCCAGGCACGGCCACATCCCACCCGGGGGTGCCAGCCTGGCAGGGCTCCCTGTTCCTGCAAGGGACACTTCTCAGCCCCGTGCCAACCAGCAGGGCCCAGGGCTGAGGGAGCAGCTGTTGGCCGAAGCTCATCCTGCAGCACCGAGCCGGTGGTGTCCCCTTGGCTGCCCTTGGGGTGCAGGGTGGCAGGAGGAGGCTGGCAGGGATCAGCTCTGCAGCCCTTGGCCTGCTTTGCAGGGTGGCCAAACCCTGCCCCGGTGCCAGAGAGCAGCCTGGGCAGGGGGAGTGAGCTGTGCTGGGGCTGTCCCAGGGCCTGCAGCCCCAGGGTGGGCAGCAGAGGTCTCCTGGAGCTGGCATCTGGCCTCGGGTTGGCTTCCAGAGCCAGGTCTGGAAGGAAAGAGACTTGGCCCGGGGCTGCTGTGCTCCCCCACAGCTTCAGTGCAGCCTTGGCAGCCCTGGCACTGCTGGCAGTGCACACCTTAGAGCTGCTGGCACAGGGGTCAGCGGAGCTGCAGCTGCAGAGCTCCCCTTGGGGTCTGCTGGGCAAACAGCTCCACCCCGGGGGGCAGCCCCACCAAGGGACCACCCCCACCAAGGGACCCTCGGTTTTCCTGGGTGCCCATCAGTGCTCGCAGCCCTGGCATGGAGCACCTTGGTGCCTCACCTGGCACCCCTGGGGCAGAACTGCAGGATGAGAAGCTGCCAGCCCCGCACTGCCCCGCACTGCCCAGCACCCTCTGCTGCTTCTGGTCCCCCCTCCTGTGCCCTCTGTGTGTCCCTCTCTGTGTCCAGCTGCCGGCGTCGGTGTGCCCCTGGTGCCACCCCGTGTGTGTGCCCCGTGGTGGTGTCTGTCACTGTGCCCACTCCTGTCTGGTTGGTTCTGTGTTTCAGAAAAAGATTGTGGGGATGGCTCTGACGAAAAGAACTGTGCACAGCCTGCCGGTTAGTGCAGCCAGCATGCACCAGCCCCGTGCCACCCACTGCCACCCACAGCCCCCACAGCCCCTGGGGTGAGGCTC
Source organism: Psilopogon haemacephalus (assembly GCA_013396835.1). Lineage (NCBI taxonomy): Eukaryota > Metazoa > Chordata > Aves > Piciformes > Megalaimidae > Psilopogon > Psilopogon haemacephalus. The sequence goes on along the minus strand of VWZI01013622.1, from coordinate 38,947 downwards.
CAGGCACTGGCAATGCCCCCCCCATGCTGTGCTCCCTGGCAATGCCAAACTCCCTGGCAGTGTCCCTTGGGCTCTCTGGCAGTGCTGCATTCTTGGGCAGTGCTCCCCATGCTCCCTGGCAATGCCACTCGAGATCCCTGGCAGTGCCTCCCATGTTCCCTGGCAATGCCACTCAGTCTCTCTGGCAGTGCCACTGTGTTCTTTGGTAATGCCACTCTCAGCCAACATCCCCTGTGTTCTCTTAGCACCCCTCAGGCTTGCTGGCATTGCCACACTCACTGGCCATGCTCCTGAGTTCCCTGGTAGTGCCCCTCCAGCTCCCTGCAATGCCACTTGTTATCTCTGGCAATGCCATGCAGCCTGGCAGTGCCCTCCATGCTCCAGCAGCCAGCCAGAGGGAGGTCACTGAAGCCACAGCAGCTGTTGGTGCCATCCTCCCCATGCCCACCTCGAGCTGCCCTCTGTAGGCACTGCCAGGGGCAGCAAACAGAAGCCTTTTCCCAGCCTCTCCAGCCCTGTGCCCAGTGCCAGCAGAGGGTTTGCACTGCCAGTGCTGTGCCACCATCAGACCGAGGCTCCCCAGCCCATCAGCAGGTTCTGAGGTGCCCTCCAAGCAAACCACCCCCTCCACATTGGCCATTATCTGCCCTGGCTGCCCCCCAGAAAGGGGTGCCCAGAGCCCCCCAAGCTGTGCTGTGGAGCAGAGCAGCCCCCGTGGTGCTGTGCCCCTGCCAGCCCCCAGGTCCGTGCCTGATCTGTGCAGTTTCTGTGTTTCGTTCTGTCTGTGCTGAGGGGCAGGGGGGGGCTGGGAGCAATCCTCAGCTCTGCCTCCCCAGTGGGGGTGCCCCCACCCCGTGTCCTGTCTGCTGCCCTGCTCTGTCTGACCCCTGGCAGCAGGTTCCTGTCTCTGCTGTCCTGCCACCTGCAGCCTTGCCCCCCCATGCCCACCCCCGGGCGGCTGAGCACTCCCTGAGCCCCCTCCTGCCGCCCTTTGCCCCTCTGCAGACAACGACTGTGGGGACAACAGCGACGAGGCAGGATGCAGCCACTCCTGCTCCAGCAACCAGTTCAAGTGCAACAGTGGCCGCTGCATCCCTGTGCACTGGACCTGCGACGGCGACAACGACTGCGGCGACTACAGCGACGAGACCCATGCCAACTGCACCAACCAGGGTCAGCCCCTGCCCCCTGCCCCCTGCCCAGAGAGACAAATTCCACCCCCCCACACACAGCTCCTTGGTGCCTCACCCAGCACCTGTGGGGCAGAGCTGCAGGGTGAGAGGCTGCCAGCCCCACGCCCCCCCGGGGTGCCCAGACGGCCCCGTCCTGTGCCTCTGGGTGTCCTCGAGCCCTTTCCATGCCCCACTGGTGCCCGCTCCTCCCCGTGCCCCCCACCCCAGACCTGTCTCACCGTGGGGCAGAGGCAGTGAGCTGCTGCTCGTGCCCCTGCCCAGCCACTCGGCCGCCCGGGGGGTGCCACACGGACGAGTTCCAGTGCCGCCTGGATGGGCTCTGCATCCCCATGCGCTGGCGCTGCGACGGCGACACCGACTGCATGGACTCCAGCGACGAGAAGAGCTGCGAGGGAGTCACCCACGTCTGCGACCCCAACGTCAAGTTTGGCTGCAAGGACTCGGGTGAGAGCCCTCGGCACAGGCATCCTTGGGCACACTGCTCCTGCTTGGCCTCCTGCATGGCCCCAGAGTGGCCTCGGCTTGTGCCAGGGCAGGCTCAGGCCCAGGGAAGGGCACCAGAGCTGGGGAAGGAGCAGCTGAGGGAGCTGGGGGTGAAGAGCCTGGGGAAGGGGAGGCTGAAGGGAGGAAACCTCCTGAGAGCCAGCGGGGGTTGGGCTCTGCTGCCAAGGGACGAGGCACAGGAAGCTCTTTGGTGCCCACAGTGGTGCTGGGTTGGTGCTTAGGCTCTGTGGTCCTTCTCCAGCCCAATCAGTTGTGTGGCTCTCTTGGTGCTGAAGTCTCTTCAGTGCTGTGGCCTCGCCGGGTGGGGATGGGGACAGCAGTGGGGACACAGCAGCTGTGGGGCAGCTGAGACCCTGCAGCAGCCGAGGTGAGCCCTTGGCACCTGCCGTGCCCCACAGCTCGCTGCATCAGCAAGGCCTGGGTGTGTGATGGGGACAGCGACTGCGAGGACAACTCTGATGAGGAGAACTGCGAGTCCCTGGTGTGCAAACCTCCGTCCCACACCTGTGCCAACAACACCTCCATCTGCCTGCCCCCCGACAAGCTCTGCGACGGCTCCGACGACTGCGGCGATGGCTCCGACGAGGGCGAGCTCTGCGGTGGGCACGGGGCTGGGGCTGCCCCCCCGGGGGTCTCCGTGGGCTGGCAGGGGGCCGAGGAGCTGACCTGGTGCCCTCTCTCCACAGATCAGTGCTCCCTCAACAACGGTGGCTGCAGCCACAACTGCACCGTGGCCCCCGGCGAGGGCATCGTCTGCTCCTGCCCCCTGGGCATGGAGCTGGGCGCTGACAACAAGAGCTGCCAGATCCAGAGCTACTGTGCCAAGCACCTCAAGTGCAGCCAGAAGTGCGAGCAGGACAAGTTCAATGTGAAGTGCTCCTGCTACGAGGGCTGGATGCTGGAGCCCGATGGGGAGAGCTGCCGCAGCCTGGGTGGGTGCCTGTGGGCACTCAGGGCTGGCAGCGCCCAGGGCAGGGGTTGAAGGTTGCACTGAGTGGTCTTGGAGGACTTCTGCAGCTGAAGTGATTCTGTGATTGGTGATGGGCACGGCCAGGTCTTGCTGGAGGGGTCTGGCAGTGTTCAAGGCCAAGCAAATGAGGCCTTGAGCAGCCTGGGTGGGTGGGAGGTGTCCCTGCCCTTGGCAGGGGCTTGGCACCAGATGAGAACTCTTCCAGCCCAACCCATTCCATGGATCTGTGAATTCAGGCCTGTTGCCAGGGGCCTCCAATCTCCCTCTCCCTCTCTCTCCCCACACCGGGCACAAGCAGTTCCTGAGGGCATAGCTGGGTGGGCAATCCCTTAGCTGGGCTTGGTGCCGTGAGTGTGGCCACCTCCTTCCTCCTGCCCTGCCTGTGCCCCTCTCTGACCCTGCCTTGCTCTGCCCAGACCCCTTCAAGCCCTTCATCATCTTCTCCAACCGCCACGAGATTCGCCGCATCGATCTGCAGCGAGGAGACTACAGCGTGCTGGTGCCGGGGCTGCGGAACACCATCGCCCTCGACTTCCACCTCAACCAGAGCTCTCTCTACTGGACAGACGTGGTGGAGGACAAGATCTACAGGGGCAAGCTGCTGGAGAACGGCGGTGGGTAGCCCCTCTGGGGGTGCAGTCTGGGCTGGGTGCTGGCAGTGGCTCCTTGGTGGGTAGCCCCTCTGGGGGTGCAGTCTGGGCTGGGTTCTGGCAGTGGCTCCTGTGCACCCTGCAGTGGTGGTGATGTCCTCCTGCCCTCCCAAGCTGCTCGTGGAGGTGTTGGACAGGGGCCTGCCAGGTCTGGCCAGCTGGCAGGGGTGAGGTGGGATGTGGGTTGGTGGCCGTGGTGGTGCTGGGTGGAAGGTTGCACTTAGTGGTCTTGGAGGTGCAGCTTCCCCCCAGTGCCCCCAGCCAAGATGGGTGGAGCTGTGCAGGGCTGGGATGTGCTGGCAGTGAGTGGCCTGGGGAGGAGGAACCATCCTGAGCCCTGCTGCTGCTGTGCCCCACAGCTCTGACCAGCTTCGAGGTGGTGATCCAGTATGGCCTGGCCACCCCTGAGGGGCTGGCTGTGGACTGGATCGCTGGCAACATCTACTGGGTGGAGAGCAACCTGGACCAGATCGAGGTGGCCAAGCTGGATGGCACCATGAGGACCACGCTGCTGGCAGGGGACATCGAGCACCCCCGTGCCATTGCCCTGGACCCCCGCTATGGGTGAGGCAGGAGGGCATCAGGCACTGGGACTGCATCCAGGTCTGGGCTCCCCAGTTCCAGAGGGACAGGCAAGCACTGGAGAGAGTCCAGGGGAGGCTGGGAAGGGGCCTGGGGCAGCTCTGAGGAGTAGAGGCTGAGAGCCTGCAGCAGAGCAGCCCCAGAGGGCATCTAGGGGGCAGGAGGTGGGGCCAGGGTCCCAGCGGTGCTCGGGGTGGGGCAGGGGGCACTGGGGTGTGCCCGTGCTGACCGTGCCCTCTGCCCTGCCCGCAGGATCCTGTTCTGGACAGACTGGGATGCCAGCCTGCCCCGCATCGAGGCCGCCTCCATGAGCGGCGCCGGCCGCAGGACCATCCACAAGGAGACAGGCTCGGGGGGGTGGCCAAATGGGCTCACCGTGGACTACCTGGAGAAGAGAATCCTCTGGATCGATGCCAGGTGGGAGCAGCAGCCCCAGCTCTGCCCGGGGCCTCCCCTCTGCACCCCTGTCCTCCCTGTGCTCTCTGCACCTTGTCCCTCCACGTCCCCTCCAGACCCCTGCCCTCCTCATCTGCTCCGGACCTTGTCCCTCCACGTGCCCTGTGGACCCATCCTCCCTGGCCCTTGAACCCAGCCCTGGCTCTGGGTTTCTTCCCTGGGGGGGGTCTCAGGTCCTGGTGTCCCTCAGCCCTTGTCCCCTCTGCCATGGAGCAGGGGAGGAGGAGGAGGCTCAGCCCCTGCTGCGGCTCCTGGCAGCTGGTTGGAGCCTGGTGGCTGCCAGGCAGGTGTCCTCCTCCTCTCACGCCCTCCTCTGCCGGGCACAGGTCCGACGCCATCTACTCAGCACTGTACGATGGGACAGGGCACATGGAGGTGCTGCGGGGCCACGAGTACCTGTCCCACCCCTTCGCTGTCACCCTCTACGGGGGCGAGGTCTACTGGACCGACTGGAGAACCAACACCCTGGCCAAGGCCAACAAGTGGACAGGGCACAACGTGACCGTGGTGCAGAGGACCAACACCCAACCCTTCGACCTGCAGGTCTACCACCCCTCCAGGCAGCCCCTGGGTGAGGCTGGGGGGCTGCGGGGGTGGGAGGGGGGCGGTGGGCAGGCGATGCCAGAGCGTTCCCCATGCCCACCTGGGAGCTGCTCCCACCCCTCTGCCCCTTCTCACCCCCAGAGAAGGGTCCTGGGGTGATGAGTGGGGGTCAGAGCTCCTGGGCGGGGCAGGCAGGGGCCAGGAGGTGCTCAGCTCTCAGAGGTCTCCTCCTGGGTGGGTGTGCCCCAGGGCAGGGCCATGGCTGAGTCTCTCCTCTCTGCAGCTCCTAATCCCTGTGAGGCCAACGGGGGCAGGGGACCCTGCTCCCACCTCTGCCTCATCAACTACAACCGCAGCCTGTCCTGTGCCTGCCCACACCTGATGAAGCTGGACAAGGACAACACCACCTGCTATGGTAGGGACTGCCCGGGGTGCCCTGGGGGGAGGAGAGCAGCAGCCTGCCAGGTGCCAGCTGTGCTCTGAGGTGCCCATGGCAGGTTGTGAGGTGCCAGCTGTGCTCTGAGGTACCCATGGCAGGTTGTGAGGTGCCAGCTGTGCTCTGAGGTGCCAGCTGTGCTGCTGCCCTGCCCGCAGAGTTCCGGCAGTTCCTGCTGTACGCGCGGCAGATGGAGATCCGTGGCGTGGACGTGGACAATCCCTACTACAACTACATCATCTCCTTCACCGTGCCTGACATTGACAACGTCACCGTGCTGGACTATGACGCCCTAGAGCAGAGGATCTACTGGTCTGATGTCCGCACCCAGACCATCAAGAGAGCTTTCATCAACGGCACAGGCGTGGAGAGCGTCGTGTCCGCAGGTGTGTGCAGCACACGGCCCCGGGTGCCTCTGGGCAGGGAACATCACAGCCTCCCCGGGCAGCCTGCTCCAGAGGCAGCCTTCGACCCTTCCTCTTCATCTGGGCATCCTCCCAGCTCCGTTCTCATGCCTGAGGACTCTCTTTGCTCTGCCCCTCCCAGACCTGCCCAACGCCCATGGCCTCGCTGTGGACTGGGTCTCCAGGAACCTCTTCTGGACCAGCTACGATGCCAACAAGAAGCAGATCAATGTGGCACGCCTGGATGGCTCCTTCAAGAATGCTGTGATCCAGGGGCTGGACAAACCTCACTGCCTGGTGGTGCACCCCCTGCGAGGGTAGGTCTGGGGGCACTCGGGACTGGGGGTGCTGAAGGGGGAGGGAGTGCAGGGCCTCTGTGCCGTGGGCAGAGCCCAGGATGCAGGAGCAGTGTGAGGGGTTGGTGCCAGCCCCAGCTGTGGCTCTGGTGGGAAGCAGCAAGGTCCCCACAGCCCTGGCACAGAGCTGGAAGCAGCCTGGGGGTGGTCAGGGCTGGCAGGGTTGGGAGGTCACCACCAGGCTCAGTGTCCCCTCACTGCTGCAGGAAGCTGTTCTGGACAGATGGGGACAACATCAGCGTGGCCAACATGGACGGCAGCAACCGCACCCTGCTCTTCACCAACCAGAAGGGGCCTGTTGGTACGACCCTCCCCATGCCCCCTGGTGCCACCTCACCTCGTGGTGCCCTTTCTGGCCCAGACAGTCCCAAGCATCCATGCTGGCTCCCCCAGGGGCTGGCAGCTGCTTTGTACTGGGTCACCCTGACCTCTTGTGCCCATTGCCTCCATCCTCAGTGCTGTTCCCATCCCACCTCCTGGATGGTGCCAGCCCCTTGGTGCCAGCTGGGCACTGATGCTCCCTCCCTTTCCAGGCCTGGCCATTGACTACCCAGAGAGCAAACTCTACTGGATCAGCTCTGGCAATGGCACCATCAACAGATGTGACTTGGATGGCAGCAACCTGGAGGTGATCGAGACCATGAAGGGTCAGCTGGCCAAGGCCACCGCCCTGGCCATCATGGGTGAGAGCTGGCAGCGTGGCAGGGGCAGTCCTCTTGCCCTGCCCGAGCACAGGCAGCTCACTGCCACCCCCAGCAGCCGTGGAGGGGACACTGCCGAGCCCAAGCCCGAGCCCAAGCTCTCCTTGCACAGAGAGCTGCAGGGTGCGGCCGGGGGCAGCTGCTGCATGCTGCTGCCTTTGTGCCCGCAGGGGACAAGCTGTGGTGGGCAGACCAAGCCTCGGAGCGGATGGGAACCTGCAGCAAGAGCGACGGCTCCGGGGTGCGAGTGCTGCGCAACAGCACCACGCTGGTGATGCACATGAAGGTCTACGACGAGAGCCTGCAGCAAGGTCGGCAGGGGCTGGCAGGGCTGGCAGGGCTGGCAGAGGCTCTGTGGGGCTGGCAGGAGCTCTGCAGGGGCTCTGTGGGGCTGCCAGCCTCTGGCAGGTGCTGGGCAGGTGTCCCTGTGGGCCCTGCCCCTTCTTGGCCCCACCCTCTGGCCAGGTCACAGCAACATGGGCACAGAATTGTTTGGGATGGAGAAGACCTCCCAGGTCCCCCAGTCCAACCATTCCCCAGCTCTGCTGGGGCTGACCCTCGGCCCTCCGCACCACAGCTCTGCCTTTTGGAGACCCCCCCAGGGACAGGCATTCAGTCACCTCCCTGGGCAGCCTGTGCCAGGCTTTGAGAACCCTTCCAGGGAAGAATTTTCTTCTGATGTCCAACCTGAACCTCCCCTGGGGCAACCTGAGGCCCTTTCCTCTTGTCCTGTCCCTCATTCCCTGGCAGCAGAGCCTCAACACCCCCAGGTCCCTCAGCCTCTCCTTACCAACTGGCACAGAGCATTTGTGTCCCCTGTGCCTGCCCCCAGCGCTGCTGTCCCTCAGCCTCTCCCCAGTCACCCATAGCCTTGGGGGGGTTGTTCCCCGTGCCCTGGGGGGGTTGTCCCCCGTGCCCTGGCTGCCCCTCACCCTCTTTGTCTCCCTGGCAGCTGGAACCAACCCCTGCAGCCTCAACAATGGAGACTGCTCCCAGCTCTGCCTGCCCACGTCTGAGACCTCTCGCTCCTGCATGTGCACCGCGGGCTACAGCCTCAAGAGTGGGCAGCAGTCCTGTGAAGGTGGGCAGCACCCTGGCCCCCCACCCTGACCACCCCTCAGAGCAGAGATACCTCCTGGCCATGCCCACCATGTCCTGCAGCTCCACCAGTGCCACACAGCTGTGTGCCGGTGCAGTGCCCAGGGACTGGTGACTCCTCTCTCCGGCTGCCCTGTGCCTTACTGTGCCCCTGATGGGGTGGGGGGCTCAGGAGGGGCTCTGGGCACAGCTGGACCCTCTTGTGAGCCCTCCCTGTGAGGGGCTGGCAGCAGCAGGCGTTGCAGGGGGCACTGAGGGTTTAGTGGGAAGAGAGCAGCATGGTGGAACCCTTGGTGGGCAGTGGGTTTGGGTTACTGATTTGCCACCACCACCAGAAGTGTTTTTGGCTCAGCACAGCCTCAGTCTCTCCCAGTTTGCCACCATCTCCCTCAGCAGACAGGAGCCCCTCCCCCCCCAGCTCCCCGGGCACTGCCAGGGCCTCTCAAAGGCTGTTTGTGTGCAGAATGTTCTGGGTGGTTTTGGAGGGGGCTGGCAGAGCTGTGGCACCATCTGGGTCAGGGCAGGGGCTGAATACCAAATGCTTGCCCTGACCCAGATGCAGCTCAGAGCCTTTGCCAGGGTTGGGGGTGGAGGTGGCTCTGGGCAGGGGACTCTTTTGTGCCTCCCTGTGCCCTGGCAGGGGGCAGGACCCCTTGAAGGGGCTACTTTGGGCTTGCAGCCCTCCAGGGAGGTCCAGGCAGGGCTTTGCTTGAGCCCATCCCATCCACCCTACCCCATCTTGTCCTGTCTCATCCCATCCCACCCAATCCCATCCCTGTGTTTCTCCTTGGAGCTGCTGTTGTGGTTTTCCATGAGCTGGGGCCAGTGGCTGGGACACTGTGGGACACATCTGGCTGCTCTCTCTTCCCTGGCACAGGTGTGGGCTCCTTCCTGCTGTACTCAGTCCATGAGGGCATCCGAGGCATCCCCCTGGATCCCAACGACAAGTCAGATGCTCTGGTGCCAGTGTCTGGGACCTCCCTGGCCGTGGGCATCGACTTCCATGCAGGTGACAAAGGGACTGGGAGAGCTTGGGAGGGGAATCACAGAGCCACAGACTGGGCTGGGTTGGAAGGGACCTTAAAGAGCATCCAGTGCCAACCCCCTGCAGGGGTGGGGACACCTCCACTGGCCCAGGCAGCTCAAAGCCTCACCCAGCCTGGCCTTGGACACCTCTAGGGAAGAGGCATCCACAGCCTCCCTGGGCAGCCTGTGCCAGGCTCTTCCCATCCTCACTGCCAAGGATTTCTCTCTCCTCTCTGCTCTCAGTCTGCCCTCTCCCAGCTCACTGCCATTATTCCTCATCCTGGCATTCCCAGCACCTGTCCAAAGTCTCTGCCCAGCTGCCCTGCAGCCCCTTCAGGCCCTGGGACCATGAAGGGAGTCACCACCAGACCCTGGAACATCTCTGAGCAGCTCTTGGGTGTGGGAGGGTCTCAGGTCTCCGCCCAGGTCTGTGTCACCTTTGGGGTGACCCAGGGGTGGTCACTGACAGCCACACTCCTGCTCCCCAGAGAACGACACCATTTACTGGGTGGACATGGGGCTGAGCACCATCAGCCGTGCCAAGCGCGACCAGACCTGGCGCGAGGATGTGGTGACCAACGGCATCGGGCGCGTGGAGGGCATCGCCGTGGACTGGATTGCAGGTGAGGGCAGAGCCAGGGCAGCAGCAGGGCAGGGCAGGGCAGGGCAGGCAGCAGCAGGGGTGGGCAGCAGGGGTGGGCAGCAGGGGTGG
>VWZI01013622.1:18498-29298 GCA_013396835.1 Psilopogon haemacephalus | reverse complement strand
GGTGGGGCGGCTGCTGCTGCTCACAGCCCTCTCTGCAGGGAACATCTACTGGACGGATCAGGGCTTCGACGTCATCGAGGTGGCCAGGCTGAACGGCTCCTTCCGCTACGTCGTCATCTCCCAGGGCCTGGACAAGCCTCGAGCCATCACAGTCCACCCGGAGAAGGGGTGAGGGAGGCACAGACACAGCCAGAGGGGGCTGGCAGCTGGGGTGGGCACCTGCTGGAGACCCCTGGCACTCTCCTGGCAGAGCCATGGCCTTTGCATGGGGAGGAGGAGGACTCGCTCCTGGGCCTGCCGTCACACCAAGGCGCAGGGTCCGAAGCAGCTGGGCTTAACCCCCTGGGGGGCTCCTGCTGGCTTCAGAGGTGCCAGCACCTTGCAATCACCCAAGCGAAGCCTCCCCAGACCAGATCCAGTGTCAGGCGGGGCCAGAGGGCTGCAGGCTGCTGGTGGGCTCCATGGTGCCATCCCCACAGGTACCTGTTCTGGACGGAGTGGGGGCAGTACCCCCGCATCGAGCGGTCGCGGCTGGACGGCTCCGAGCGCGTGGTGCTGGTGAACGTCAGCATCAGTTGGCCCAACGGCATCTCGGTCGACTACGAGGTAGAGCCACTGGGGGGCCTCTGGGGGCACAACCACCAACCTTGGGCCCTGGGGGCACGACCACCAACCTTGGGCCCTGGGAGGGCTGTGTGGGGCAGGCAGCAGACAAGCTCAGACCTTCCTCCGGACGTGGTGGGAGGCTTTGGGGCTGTCCTGGTGCCACATGCCCGGGGCTGACCGGGTGACCCCCCAGGACGGGAAGCTGTACTGGTGTGATGCTCGCACCGACAAGATCGAGCGCATCGACCTGGAGAGCGGCGAGAACCGCGAGGTGGTGCTGGCCAGCAACAACATGGACATGTTCTCCGTCTCTGTCTTCGAGGAGTACATCTACTGGAGCGACAGGTGGGGGCCCTGGGGCGCTGCTGCCGCCAGAGGTGCCACAGGCACCAGCGGCTCAGGGGCTGACGAGTGCCGCGGGGCAGGGGCCAGAGCTGGTCCCGCCGTGAGGTGCAGCTGCGGAGGGCTCCGCGCTGGTCGCTCACCACCCCTGGGCCTTTCTCAGGACTCATGCAAATGGCTCCATCAAGAGAGGCAACAAGGACAATGCCACCGAGTCGGTGTCGCTGCGGACAGGCATCGGTGTGCAGCTCAAGGACATCAAAGTCTTCAACCGGGCCCGGCAGAAGGGTGAGGGCAGCCTTTGGTCCCTGGCAGCGTTGTGGGGGTTGGAAGGAAGCATCTGAGCACCGGAGGGTCACCGAGGCTGGGCAGCAGGCTGGGGACAGGGGCAGGCAGTCCCTCACGGGGGCTGCTGAGCTGCTTCCCTCAGCCCCTTCCTTGTGGGGAGCGGTGAGGAGGGGCTGGGCAGGAGCTCCCCCAGCCCCTCAGACCGCCCCCACGACCCTCCCTAGGCACCAACATCTGCGCCCAGAACAACGGCGGCTGCCAGCAGCTGTGCCTGTACCGCGGCGGCGGGCGCCGGAGCTGCGCCTGTGCCCACGGCATGCTGGCAGAGGACGGGCAGGGCTGCAGGGACTACGACGGCTACCTGCTGTACTCGGAGCGCACCATCCTGAAGAGCATCCACCTGTCGGACGAGAACAACCTCAACGCCCCCATCAAGCCCTTCGAGGACGCCGAGCACATGAAGAATGTCATCGCCTTGGCCTTTGACTACCGCTACGGCTCCAAGGGCAGCAACCGAATCTTCTACAGCGACATCCACTTTGGCAACATCCAACAGATCAACGACGACGGCAGCGGGCGCAGGACCATCGTGGAGAGTGAGCCCGGGCAGCCCTGCCCTTTCCTTCCCCTTCCCTTCCCCATTGCCTTGCCCCTTCCGCTCCCCAGGGGCTTTTCCATAGTCATTAAGGTTGGAATCCCCTCTAAGGCCATCAGGTCCAACCCTCCACCCACCACCTCCATGCCCTCTGAGCCCTGTGCCCAAACATCTCATTGGTTTCTGAACACCTCCGGGGGTGGTGACTCCACCACCTCCCTGGGTGGCACTGGCTGGGGGATGGGGCTGGATGTGACCCTCGGCTGTGCTCGCCTGCAGACGTGGGCTCAGTGGAGGGCCTGGCCTACCACCGTGGCTGGGACACGCTCTACTGGACCAGCTACACCACCTCGACCATCACTCGGCACACCGTGGACCAGAGCCGCCTGGGGGCCTTCGAGAGGGAGACTGTGATCACCATGTCGGGGGACGACCACCCCCGCGCCTTCGTGCTGGACGAGTGCCAGAAGTGAGTGGGCACTGATGGGCCAAGTGCCCACCCATGGCTGCCTGCTGCCAAGGACAGCGCCCAGGCACAGCCCCCTGCAGTGGGGACAGGACACAGGTCCCCAGCAGGGGTCCCCCGGGAAAGGGACCCCAGTCCAGCCCCTTCGCAGCACCACAGAATGGTTTCAGTTGGGAAGGACCTCTGAGGGCATCGAGTCCAAGCATTGACCCAGCACCACCAGGCACAGGAACTCCATCCCACCAGGAGTTCGTCACCCAGGGTGCCTGATTACCCACCCAGGGCACCCCAGGGTGCCACCTTTGCCAGCTTCTCTCTCTGAGGACAGTGTCCCACCTGTCCCTGAAGCCCCACGGCAGCAGAGGGATGCCCTGGCCCAGCCTCTGGGGGCTGCCAAAGCCACCGAATGCCTCTTCCCTTTCTAGCCTGATGTTCTGGACCAACTGGAACGAGCAGCACCCAAGCATCATGCGTGCCACCCTCTCTGGTGCCAACGTGCTCATCATCATTGACCAGGACATCCGCACCCCCAACGGCCTGGCCATCGACCACAGGGCTGAGAAGATTTACTTCTCTGATGCCACCCTGGACAAGATCGAGCGCTGCGAGTACGACGGCTCCCAGCGCCACGTGAGTCTGGGGCCATGGTGGGGAAGGGGCTGCTGGGAGGAGGCAGAGCCCCTTACGGTGAGGAGGGGGCTGCTGGGGGGCAGCATAGCCCCTGCAGTGTGCTGGGCGTGGGACACGTGGGGATGCAATGCTCCAGTGCCCTGCAGGTCCTGCAGTTCCTCATGTCTGATGTTCCAGTTGGTGCCCACTGCCCCTTGTGCTGGCCCTGGGCACCACTGGCACAAGCCTGGCCCCGTGCTCCTCCGCTGAGGAGCTCCTGGCCGGGGCTGCAGCTGGGGTGGTGCTGGGTGCCCACTGCATGCTCCACACGTCCCTCAGGTGATCCTGAAGTCAGAGCCTGTGCACCCCTTTGGCCTGGCAGTCTACGGGGACTACATCTTCTGGACGGACTGGGTGCGCCGCGCCGTGCAGCGCGCCAACAAGTACCTGGGCACCGACATGAAGCTGCTGCGCGTCGACATCCCCCAGCAGCCCATGGGCATCATCGCCGTGGCCAACGACACCGACAGCTGTAAGGGCCCCCCGAGCCCCTCTGCCTGCCCTGCACTGCTGCACAGCTCTGCCCCTGCCTGCCCTGCACTGCTGCCACAGCTCTGCCCCTGCCTGGCACTGCTGCTCCTTCAGCCCTGAGAGCCAAAGAACCATTAAGGCTCTGAGGTCCACACAGCAACCCAGCACCACCATGGCCACCAGACCTTGTCCCTGAGTGCCATGGCCCCAGGCTCCTTGAACCCCTCCAGGGATGTGCACTCCACCACCTCCCTGGGCACCCTGGGCCAGGGCCTGATCACTCTTGCAGGACAGAAATTGTTCGTCATGGCCAAGCCCAACCTGCCCTGGGGCAGCCTGAGGCCATCTCTGCTTGTCCTATCGCCTGATGCTAGGACCCAAGTGCAGGACTCAGCACCTGACCTCGTTCAGCCTCATGCCAGTGCCCTTGGCCATCTTGAGCTCTTCCCACCACCCTTCCTGGCCTGTCAATGCCACTCTGGGACCCTCACAACAAGGTCTGGCTGTCTCCAGACCCCGGAGGCTGAGGAAGGAGACAATTTGCCCCTTCCTGACAAGAGCTGGGGCAGCTGAGTGCTCCCAACCCCAGCACCCCCTGGAGCCCCATCTGAAGAGCCTGGCAGGAGCCCAAACAGTTCCTCTCCAGAGCAGAGGACAAGGCCAGGCTGGATGAGGCCTTGAGCCACCAGGTCTAGCTGAGAGGTGTCCCTGCCCATGGCAGGAGGTTGGAGGAGATGAGCTCTGAGGTCCCTTCCGACCACTCTGTGGTGTGTGACAACTGTCCCTGTGGTGACTTCTCTCTGTCCCTCCCAGGTGAGCTGTCCCCATGCAGGGTGAACAATGGTGGCTGCCAGGACCTCTGCCTGCTGACGCCCAAGGGCCATGTCAACTGCTCCTGCCGCGGGGAGAGGATCCTGCAGGAGGACTTCACCTGCAAAGGTGGAGCTGGGGAGCTGCCGGGGGTGGGGAGGGGAGGCTGGCCCCAGGCTGGCCGAGCTGACACTGCTGCTGCCCTCCCCAGCCCTGAATTCCAGCTGCAGGCTGCATGATGAGTTCGAGTGTGGCAATGGAGACTGCATCGACTTCAGCCAGACCTGCGACGGCGTCGTGCACTGCAAGGACAAGTCTGACGAGAAGCAAACCTACTGCAGTAAGGTTCCTCCTGCTGCTGCTTTGCTCAAGTGCCCCCAGCACCCTCCCCCTGGCCACAGGCAGGGCTCCTGGGGGTCTCCTCCTGTCCCTCCCTTGCCCGGGAGCCTGGGGATGTCCCCTCCCTGGAGGGGATGAGGCCTGGGGTCCCTCCAGCCCACTCCACGGTGCTGTGCCCTCCCAGCTGGGGTATAAGAGCTGTGGATCTCCCCCAGAGAGTGAGAAGATCCTGAGCTGCCTCAGCTGCAGCTGCCACTGCCTGCAGCCCCGGGAAGGGACTGTGCTGGGGGAGGGCTCAGCGTGGCCTCACGCCGGGGCCACACCACGGAGCAGCCTGCCCGGGAAGGTCCTTCCCCTCGGGGTGTCCCTGGAGAGCTGAGATCTGGAGCATCCAACCCAACCCTTGTGCTCACCTCCTCTTCCTCCTTTTTGTCCTACTCCCCCTGTCCTCCTTCTTTATCCTGTCCTCCTCTTTCTCTTCTTTTTCCTGTTGCCCTCTTCCTCCTCCTGTCTTTCTCTTCCTCTTTCTCCTGTCCTCCTCCTTCTCTTCCTCCTCCTTCTGTCCTATTTCTCCTGTCCTCCTCCTGTCCTCTTCTTCTTTATCCACCTGTCCTCCTCCTTCTCCTTTTTCTGTCCTCCTCCTGTCCTCCTTCTCTTGTCCTCCTCTTCTTCATCCACCTGTCCTCCTCCTGCTGTCCTTCTCCTCCTCCTCCTGCCCTGCCCCCCCCCGCAGGCAGCCGCCGGTGCCGCAGAGGCTTCCTGCACTGCATGAATGGGCGCTGCGTCCCGAGCCGCCTCTGGTGCAACGGCGCCGACGACTGCGGGGACAACTCCGACGAAGTGCCCTGCAACAGTAAGCCACCAGGCACGGGCAGGGCCACAGCAGCCCTGGGACAGTCACCTGCAGCTTGACAGGAGCAGAGCAGAGCCAAGGTCTAACCCTTGTGCCACCAAGCTCTTGGAAGGAAGCTCCACAGGAGCTGGGAGGAAGAGGTCCTAGGGGTGGCCACCCAGAGCCTCTTGAGAGTGATGCTTTGGCACTCATCAGAGGCACAGGGTGATGGCAAGGGGCAGTGCCACCATGGCACAGCATCCCCCGAGGGCTGCAGGAGCCTACCTGCCTGCTTCAGAGCTGCTGGGGGAGGTCAGAGCTTCCCTGAGCTCATCGGGCTGGTAGTGACCATCCAGGAGCTTCCCGGGAAAGAAGAGCTGAGGAGGGGAGGAGCAAACATTCCCTGGGGCGGGGATGAGGCAGCGCTGGGCACAGCAGGAGTGGGGCTGAGGGGCACACTGGGACCCCCCAGCCCAGCCTGACCCCGGGGGGGTTCCTGCAGAGACCAGCTGTGCCTCCAGCGAGTTCCGCTGCCGCGATGGGAGCTGCATCGGCAACGCCAGCCGCTGCAACCAGGTCATCGACTGCCAGGATGCCTCGGACGAGATGAACTGCAGTGAGTGTGCCCCCAGCACTGCCTGCTGCCAGCATGGCACTGCCTGCTGCCAGCATGGCACCGCCACACCCACGGCCCCGACCAAGCAGTTAACTGCTCCCAGCACCTCGGGACGCTGGGGGACAGAGTCCCCTTGGTGCTGCCAGGGGGTGGGCAGGGCAGTTGGCAGCAGGGCAAGAGCTGTGCCAGGCTGTGGGAGCAGCACCCCTGAGGCCATGGGTGCTGTGCCGTGGGTGAGCAGCACCCCTGAGGCCGTGGGTGCTGTGCCGTGGGTGAGCAGCACCCCTGAGGCCGTGGGGGCTGTGCCGTGGGTGAGCAGCACCCCTGGGGCCGTGGGTGCTGTGCCGTGGGTGAGCAGCACCCCTGGGGCCGTGGGTGCTGTGCCATGGGTGAGCAGCAGCACTCCTCAGCCTGGGCTCCTGCTCTGCCTCCTTGCAGCTGCCACCGACTGCAGCAGCTACTTCCAGCTGGGGGTGAAGAGGTTGAGCTTCCAGCCCTGCGAGTCCACCTCGCTCTGCTATGCTCCCAGCTGGGTCTGTGATGGTGCCAACGACTGTGGAGACTTCTCGGACGAGCGTAACTGCCCTGGTGAGGGGCACAGCCCTGGCACCCAGTGCAGCTGCCAGCCCAGCACCACCCTGTGCCCAGGGGCCAAGTGCTGCACGCAGGAGCCTGCACGGGCTGAGGGGTCACAGAGGCCTTCTGGGGGGGCTCTGGGTGGGGAGGAGGCAGGACTGGTCTGTGCCGCCCTCCTTACTGGTGTTGCCTTCCTGCAGCCGGGGGCAGGAAGCCAAAGTGTCCTGCTAACTACTTTGCCTGCCCGAGTGGGAGGTGCATCCCCATGACCTGGACCTGCGACAAGGAGCCTGACTGCGAGAACGGCGAGGATGAGATCCAGTGCAGTGAGCGGCAGGGTGGGACAGAGAGGGACCCTGGGGCAGCTGGGGGGCAGTGAGGGACCCGGGGGCAAATGGGGAGCAGTGAGGGACCCGGGAAGACCGCTGGGGTGGGGAGGACCTGAGATTTTCACTTGAACTTAAGGAGAAACTTCTCTGGTTTGAGGGCTCAGAGCCTGGAGCAGGCTGCCCAGAGAGGTTGTGGAGTCTCCTCTGGGGTGCTTCCAACCCCCCCTGGCCCCGGTGACGCTGGGCAAGCTGCTGGGTGTGCCCTGCTGGAGCAGGGTGGGGTTGGACTGGATGGGCTCCAGAGGTCCTATTCAGGGATTCTGAGCCCCGGCCCCTGTGCTCTGTGCTCTGTGCATGTAGCCCCTGTGCTACCATGTCCTGCCCCTGGCATCCTGGCGCCAGCCAAGCCCTGACCTGTCCCCTCCTGCTCCCCCAGACAAGTTCTGCTACCCAGTGCAGTTTGAGTGCAACAATCATCGCTGCATCAACAAGCTGTGGGTGTGCGACGGCGCCGACGACTGCGGCGATGGCTCCGACGAGGACAGTCGCTGCCGTGAGTGCCCCTGCCCTGCCCTAGCCCATTCTGCTCTGCCTCACCTCACCCTGCCCCTCCCCACCTCGCCTTGCCCTGCCTGCTGCCTGCCCCTGCTGCTGCCCCCGCTCAGTGTGCTCCAGCCCCATCTCGGCACCCTCCTGCCCTCTGTCCATCCTCCCACCCTTGCTGTACTCACTCCCTGCCGGGTTCCTGAGCTTCCCCCAGCTGTGGGGAGGACACTCAGCCTGGCTCTGCAGCAGGGGGTGGCTGAGTGGCCTCTGCCCTGCCCAGAGCTGACGACGTGCAGCGCGGGCTCGTTCCACTGCCCGGGCAGCCACGTCTGCGTGCCCGAGCGCTGGCTCTGCGACGGCGACAAGGACTGCGCCGACGGCGCCGACGAGACCCTGGCTGCTGGCTGCTGTGAGTGCCCCGGGGCTGGGCCACGGGGGCTGGGGGGCAGCAGAGCTCCAAGCCTGGAGGTGCCCGAGGCCAGGTGTAGTGATTCTGGGAGCTGCCCACCCCAGCCCCCTCCATGAATTCACCCAGGGTAGGCTCAGCTGGCTGGCAGGTGAGGGCTGAAGCTTTATACTCAGAGCTGGGCACAGTCTGCAAGCAGAGACTGGCGACAGGCTACGAACATTTACAGCTGGGTACAGGAATAGACAAGTGAGAAAGCAATACAGGAGCACAGTTCCCCTCCCAGCCATCCCAATGCCCAGGGGGAGCTCCCGACCACTCTTCCACCTGTTTTTCACACCCCACACCCCCCCATTTATCCCAGAGTCTGCCTTCAGTGCCAGGTGAGTTGGCAAGGGGGGCCAGAAGCAAAATGATGAGCTGGGTCATGAGCAGGGTCAGGCAGAAGCAGTTAATGTGGCAGGAGCCCTGGAGAGACACCAACACCTATGCCTGTGCCCTTGGTTTTGTACCTCTCAGCAGACCTATGAGTGAAGCAGACATCTCCATTGGTGTCTTTTCACATCCTATCATCTAATTTTTCTCATTAAAGTATTCCAATTAGCCTCAAACCAGCAGACCAGGCTGGATGGGGCCTCGAGCCAGCTGGTGCAGGAGGTGTCCCTGCCCGTGGCAGGGGCTTGGAGCTCGACCACCTTTAAGGCTTCTTCCAACCAGCTCCAGGCTGCTGCAACCACAGTGCCCGAGTGCTGCTCACAGGCCTGGGCACAGGGTGGGGGCGAAGGGGTGGGACCCCCCTGCTCCCTCAGCATGCCAGGGAGCAGGCTGGGGGCTGCCAGGGCTGAGGGAGCTGCCTGCCTGCAGTGTACAACAACACCTGCGACGAGCGCGAGTTCCTGTGCCGCAACCGCCAGTGCATCCCCAAGCACTTCGTCTGCGACCACGACGACGACTGCGGCGATGGCTCCGACGAGTCCCCCGAGTGTGGTGGGTGCTCAGCCAGGGCACCTGCTCCGGCACCGGGCCTGGGCTCCCTGGGCTGGGGGTGGGATCCTGGAAGGGTCCCCACGGCTGTGGCATTGTGACCTCCAGGCAAGCGGCCAGACTCGGTCCAAAGGGGCTTCTCCAACCTTGGCACTTGTCTGGTTCCGTGGTCCTGTGGTTCCATGGCCCTGGGGTCCAAAAGGGAGAGAAGGGTGAGGGGGAACCAGGAGAAGGAGCAGGAGGGGGTCAGTGCCGGAGTGCCACAGGAGAGCTGCCCTGCCCAGCCCCACCACAGGGCATCTGCAGTCGTTCTGCAGACACCCAAACCCATCCCCGCCTGCCGCCCTGCTGGCTCTGCAGTGCAGCCTGCAGCCACAGCCCCGTGGTGCCCTGGTGCCCCCCGTTGGCTCTCGAGGGTGGGCCCCGACCCCTGAGGCAGCCCCCCTGAGGCAGTCCCCCCTGAGGCAGCCCCCCTGAGGCAGTGCCCCCTGCAGAGTACCCAACCTGTGGCCCCCACGAGTTCCGCTGCGCCAATGGTCGCTGCCTGAGCAACCGCCAGTGGGAGTGCGACGGAGACTTCGACTGCCACGACCACTCCGACGAGAAGCCAAAGAACCCTCACTGCAGCAGCCCAGGTACCCCCGGGGCCAGGCTGGGGGTGCCACTGCCCCACCCACCCACGCTCACCACCAACACGTCTTACCTTTTGCTTTCTCCTTCCCTTTTTCCTTTCCCTTCCTTCCCTTCTCCCTTTCTGCTCCCTCTCCTCTCCCTCTCCCTCTGCCTTCCCTCTCCTCCCCAGAGAACAAGTGCAACGACTCCTTCTTCCTCTGCAAGTCTGGGAGGTGCATCCCTGAGGCTCTGCTCTGCGACAACAACAACGACTGTGGGGATGGCTCAGACGAGCTCAACTGCTTCATCAATGAGTGCCTCAACAAGAAGCTGAGTGGCTGCTCCCAGGAATGTGAAGACCTCAAGATAGGCTACAAGGTAGGGACCTGCAGGCTTCAATCTCAGACTGGACCTAAGGAGGGAGTTTGGGGTGTTGAGGGTGGTGAGAGCCTGACCGCAGAGGTGGGAGCTGCCACACCCCCGGGAGGCTGCTCAGGGCTCTGTGCAGCCTGCTCTAGTTGGGGCTGTCCCTGCTGGCTGCAGGGGTTGCTCTCCGGGCAGCCTGCCCCAGGCTTCCAGCACCCTCACACCCAAGCTTCTCCAAGCTGAGCCCAAGCCCATCCCGTGGTGATTCCTGTCACGTCCCAGGCTGCTGCTCCTGGCCGCCACTAACAGCTCCTGCTTGCCCCCTGCAGTGCCGCTGCCGCGCTGGGTTCCGGCTGAAGGACGATGGCAGGACCTGCGTGGACATCGATGAGTGCTCCACCACCTACCCCTGCAGCCAGCGCTGCATCAACACCCTGGGGAGCTACAAATGCCTCTGCGTGGAGGGCTACAGGCTCAGGCCTGACAACCCAACCAGCTGCAAGGCTGTCACGGGTGAGAGCCAGGGCGGCCGCGGGGGCAGGGCACAGCTCCTGGCAGCCACCAGGCGCTGCCAGCCTCGGGGTCGGTCACAGAGCTCTGCAAGGCAAAGTGGCTGCTCCTGACCCCGGGGGAAGATCTGGGGTGCAGTGGGGCAGGAGATCTGCCCACGTCCCAGCTCACGGCTCTGCTGCTTCCCCGTGCAGAGGAAGAGCCCTTCCTCATCTTCGCCAACCGCTACTACCTGAGGAAGCTCAACCTGGATGGTTCCAACTACACCCTGCTCAAGCAGGTGGGAGCAGCAGGGGACACCACCCCCGTGGGGCTTTGGGGCTGGAGGGGGGCCCTGGGGGGTGGGAGGGCAGCTCCAGCTCTCAGCTTCGGGCACAGCTCTGGCTGAGAGGTGCAGGAGGCTTCAGGTGAGTGTGAGCAGGGCTCAGGGCTGGGGG
>VWZI01013622.1:3041-18329 GCA_013396835.1 Psilopogon haemacephalus | reverse complement strand
GTGAGCTGCGGTGAGCTGTGGTGAGCTGTGAACTGTGGTGAGCTGTGGTGAGCTGTGAGCTGTGGTGAGCTGCGGTGAGCTGCGGTGAGCTGTGGTGAGCTGTGAACTGCGATGAGCTGTGGTGAACTGTGGTGAGCTGTGAGCTATGGTGAGCTGTGCTGAGCTGTGAGCTGTGGTGAGCTGCGGTGAACTGCGGTGAGCTGTGGTGAACTGTGGTGAGCTGTGAGCTATGGTGAGCTGTGGTGAGCTGTGAGCTGCTGTGAGCTGTGAACTGTGGTGAGCTGTGAGCTATGGTGAGCTGTGGTGAGCTGTGAGCTGCTGTGAGCTGTGAACTGTGGTGAGCTGTGAGCTATGGTGAGCTGTGGTGAGCTGCTGTGAGCTGTGGTGAGCTGTGAGCTGTCCCTGCAGGGGCTGAACAACGCCGTGGCGCTGGACTTCGACTACCGCGAGCAGATGATCTACTGGACAGATGTCACCACGCAGGGCAGCATGATCCGGCGCATGCACATCAACGGCAGCAGCGTCCAGGTGGGCATGGAGGCAGCTCCCTGCGTGCCCTCGGCTTGGGCAGCTGAGCCTCACCCACCCCCAGCTCAGAGGCTGCCTGAGGGGACTGTCACCAGGACCACCGGGGAGGAGGGCACAGGCGCTGCCTCGGGGCCATCACTGAGTTCAGGTCGCTCTGGGGATGTTTGGCAGCAGCATCCTGGGCAGAGGTTGGCTCCATGGTGCCCCTGAGCAAGGAGAAGGGGACTGGGCAGGGGGGTTGCAGTAGGTGGTCTCTGAGGTCCCTTCCAGCCCAAGCCATTCTCTGATGACCTGCGGGGGGAGGCTGTTGGCATCGCTGGGGGACTGGGGCAGGATCTGCTGCTCCCTGTCCAGCCTCAGCATGTCTCGTTCTCTGCCAGCAGGTTCTGCACCGCACTGGGCTCAGCAACCCTGATGGGCTGGCAGTGGACTGGGTTGGGGGCAACCTGTACTGGTGTGACAAGGGCAGGGACACCATCGAAGTGTCCAAGCTGAATGGTGCCTACCGCACGGTGCTGGTCAACTCCGGCCTGCGCGAGCCTCGCGCACTGGTGGTGGATGTGCAGCACGGGTGAGGGCCTGGGCACCTGCAGGGCTGGGCTGGGCTGGTGGCCTCTGGCTTGCCAGGGACGTGGAGGCTGGGAGGAGGGGTGAGGATGGGAGGAGGGGTGAGGATGGGAGATGGGATGAGGCTGGGAGATGAGCTGGGCCAGAAGCAGGAGCTGGTCCCTCCTCAGCTCTGGACTTTTGTCTGCCTCTCCCTGCCCTGCACCTGCGAGCCTGAGCTGAGCCCCAGGCAGCAGAGCGTGGCCAGACCCAAGCTGTCTCTGCTCTGCCGCCCCCAGTTACCTGTACTGGACGGACTGGGGGGACCACTCGCTGATCGGCAAGATCGGGATGGACGGCAGCAACCGCAGTGTCATCGTGGACACCAAGATCACCTGGCCCAACGGCCTGACCCTGGACTACATCAACAGCAGAATCTACTGGGCCGATGCGCGCGAGGACTACATCGAGTTCGCCAGCCTGGACGGCTCCAACCGGCACACAGGTGAGGGCCCCACGGCGCCCGGGGCCCTGCCCTCTGCTTTGGTCGTGGGACCATGGACTGACTTGGGATGGGAAAGCCCTCCCAGATCAGCCCAACCCCACCACGGCCACCCAACCGTGGCCCCGAGTGCCATGGCCACAGGTTTATGGGACAGCTCCAGGGATGGGGACTCCACCACCTCCCTGTGCCAGGGCCCAACCAGTCTGCCAGGTTGGAAGTTGTTCCTCGTGGCCAACCTGAACCTGCCCTCTGCCCTCCGCAGTGCTGAGCCAGGACATCCCCCACATCTTCGCCCTCACCCTCTTCGAGGACTACATCTACTGGACAGACTGGGAGACCAAATCCATCAACCGGGCCCACAAGACCACGGGGGCCAACAAGACCCTGCTGATCAGCACCCTGCACCGCCCCATGGACATCCACATCTACCACCCCCACCGCCAGCCCGACGGTCAGCACTGGGCTGGGCACCAGGCTGGGCACCAGGCTGGGCAGGGGCAGCAGCGGGTGGTGGGGAGAAGGCTCCTGCTGCTGGTGGTCCATGAGGGTCTGCTGCCTTGGTGTGACCCAGGGTTGTCTCCTGCTCTCTCCAGTTCCCAACCACCCCTGCAAGACCAACAATGGAGGCTGCAGCAACCTCTGCCTGCTGTCACCGGGTGGGGGGCACAAATGTGCCTGTCCCACCAACTTCTACCTGGGCAGTGATGGCAAAACCTGCGTCTCCAACTGCACAGCCAGCCAGGTAGCTGCCTGCCCCTGCCTGCCCCTGCCTGCCCCTGCCTGCCCCTGCCTGCTCCTGCCTGCTCCTGCCTGCTGGGTGCTGCTGGGTGCTGGCATGTCGCAGCCTTCTCCAGGAGCAGGCAGTGGCCCCTCCATGGCTCTTCCCAGCAGATGCAGGCTGCAGGGGCTTGGGGCATGCTGGGGTTGTCCCCGGCCTGGCGCAGCCCTCAGCAGCTGCCTCCTGCCTGCAGTTCGTCTGCAGGAACGACAAATGCATCCCTTTCTGGTGGAAATGCGACACCGAGGACGACTGCGGGGACCGCTCCGACGAGCCCGAGGACTGCCGTGAGTGTCCCGGGAGGGCTCCTGGCACTGCCCCTGCAGCCAGTGCCCAGTGTCCTGCTGCTGCTTGGGCCCTGAGGCAGCCTGGCTCTGGGACAGCCCAGCCCTGGCACAGCCTGGCTCTGGGACAGCTCTGCTGCTCCCTGCTCAGCTCTGCCTGCCTGCTGCCCCCTTACCAGGAGGGTTACCCCTCAGCAGGGCTCAGAGCAGCAGGATAAGTCACTGTCACTGTCACTGTCACTGTCACTGTCACTGTCACTGTCCCTGTCCCTGCCCGAGGAGGGTAACAGCCACCTGCTGCCCCTTCACTATGCCAGAGCCCAGGGCTAGGGGCTGGGTCCTTGCTGAGGTTTGACCCCAGAGCAAACATTTTCCTCTCTCTTGCTCACCCCCTAGCTGAGTTCAAATGCAGACCAGGGCAGTTCCAGTGCTCCACTGGCATCTGCACCAACCCAGCCTTCATCTGTGACGGAGACAACGACTGCCAGGACAACTCGGATGAAGCCAACTGTGGTAGGTTGTTCTCCTCCTCCTCTCAGGACCCTCAAAGCCCAGCAGGGCTGCAGCTGAGGTGCTCCATGGCAGCTTCCCCTCTCCCTGCCCAGACATCCACGTCTGCCTGCCCAGCCAGTTCAAGTGCACCAACACCAACCGCTGCATCCCTGGCATCTTCCGCTGCAATGGGCAGGACAACTGCGGGGATGGGGAGGACGAGAAGGACTGCCGTGAGTGGGGGAGGGGCTGGGGGCTCAGGCACTCCTGGAAAGGCCCCTAAGGGTCACAGGGTCACAGGATGATGTCAGGGGTGGGAAGGGACCCTAAAAGCTCATCCAGTCCAACCCCCCTGCCAGAGCAGGACCATCCAATCTGGCTAAGGGCACACAGCAACACATCCAGACAGGCCTGGAAAGGCTCCAGAGAAGGAGACTCCACAACCTCTCTGGGCAGCCTGTGCCACTGCTCTGGAACCCACACAGGCAAGAAGTTGCCTCTTGTGTTGAGCTGCAACCTCCATCCATTGCTCCTTGGCCTATGGCAGGGAGCAGTGAGCAGAGCCTGTCCCCCACCTCCTCACTCCCAGCCCTCAGAGAGTTACCAACATTGATCCAATCCCCTCTCAGCCTTCTCCTCTCCAGACTAAGCAGCCCCAGGTCCCTCAGCCTCTCCTACCCAGGCACTGCTGCAGTCCCCTCAGCATCCTCACAGCCCTGCCCTGACCCTCTCCAGTAGATCCCTGTCCCTCTTCACCTGGGGAGCCCCAAACTGAAGGCAGTGCCAATCCACCAGCCCAGGCTGCTGAAGGTCTCACCCAGCCTGGCCTTGAGCAGCTCCTGGGTGGGGGCATCCCTGGTGAGGTTTCTGGGGGTGCCCCCAGCTGACTCTGCTCCTCCCTGCTGCAGCGGAGGTGACCTGTGCCCCCAACCAGTTCCAGTGTGCCATCACCAAGCGCTGCATCCCCCGGGTCTGGGTCTGCGACAGGGACAACGACTGCGTGGATGGCTCCGACGAACCTGCCAACTGCAGTGAGCAGCCCTGGGAGCCAGGGGGGCCTGGGGGGTCACCACCCTCATGGGGTCTCAACTCAATCCCGCTGCTCCCAAAGCCATTCTCCCTCATCCTGGCACTCCCAGCCCTTGTCCCAAGTCCTTCCCCAGCTCTCCTGCAGCCCCTTCAGGCACTGCAAGGTTGTTCTGAGCCCTCCCTGGAGCCTTCTCCAGGCTGAACAGCTCCAACTCTCCCAGCCTGGCCCCACGGGGGAGGTTCTGCAGCCTCTGGCCCCTTCTGGCCCCTCTCCAGCAGCTCCATGCCCCCTCTCATGCTGTCCCCTCTCCCCCTCCAGCCCAAATGACCTGCGGGGTGGACGAGTTCCGCTGCAAGGACTCAGGCAGGTGCATCCCTGCGCGCTGGAAGTGCGACGGAGAGGACGACTGTGGGGACGGCTCCGACGAGCCCAAGGAGGAGTGTGGTGAGCAGGGGCTGGCAGAGCAGCTCAGGGGGCAGCCTGTGCCCCTCAGTCACTGAGCCACAGCATGGTGAGGTTGGAAGGGATCTCTGGACATCATCCAGTCCAACCCCACCAGGGCAGGGCACACAGGAACACATGCAGGGGGCTTGGAAGCTCCCCAGAGGAGCCTCCAGCACCTCTCTGGGCAACCTACTCCAGGCCTCCAGCACCCTCCAGTCACCTCCTCACGTTTAGATGGAACTTCTGAGGACAGAGATGTCCCAGTGCTCTCCACAGCCCTTTGCTGTGCCTTCTCAACAGTTCCCTGCCCTTCTTGACCTGGGGAGCCCAGAACTGGTCCCAGTACTCCAGATGAGGCCTCATCAGGGCAGAGTAGAGGGGCAGAAGAACCTCCCTGGACCTGCTGGCCACACTTCTTGATGCCCCCCAGGAGGCCATTGGCCTTCCCCAGGGTCAGGCTGCCCTGGCTGTGGCTGTCCCCTCCAGTGTGCCAGCTTTAGCTGTCGCTGCTCCTAGAGCACCCTCTGGGCACTGTGCCCATCCCTCCCCCGGTGCTGAGGGCATTGGAATCTCGAATGCTGGAGAAGACCTCTGAGGTCTCCAAGTCCAAGGGGTGACCCAGCCCCATGCTGGCCACCCAGCCCTGTCCCCAGGGTGACTCCTGGCCCTGTCTGCCCCCAGACGAGCGAACCTGTGAGCCCTACCAGTTCCGCTGCAAGAACAACCGCTGCGTGCCGGGGCGCTGGCAGTGCGACTACGACAACGACTGCGGGGACAACTCCGACGAGGAGAGCTGCAGTACGTCTGCCAGCACCCCCCTGCTGCCAGCTCTGCGGCCAGGGCTGCTGCCAGGGCTGCCAGCCCCGCGGCGGGGCACGCCGAGACCCCCCAGCCCCTCTGCCTGCCCTGGGGCTGGCTGCTGGGCAGCTGCAGCAGCAGCTTCTGCCCCCTGGCCAGAGCCAGCCTGGTGCCACAGGCAGGGCTAGGAGAGCCCCAGGGGGGATAGGTGAAGGGAGGAGGTGACCTGTGGGGCTCGTGGGTGCCTCATCCACCCATGGTGCAGCAGCTTTGCTTTGGACCATCAGCCCTGGGCAGCCTGGCAGGCAGCAGCCTGCGCTTTGGCCTGGGAAGGTGGTGGGGACAGATGGAACCTTTGGGACGGGAGCTGTGGAGCCCTCTGGACCTAGACCAGCCTGTGGGACAGTGCCTGGTGCCCAGAGGCCGTGGGCAGGTGCTGGAGCTGCTGCCTCTCCATGAGCTCCCTCTGCTAAGAGCTGTGCCAGCACCTGCCCTGCTGGGCAGCAGAGGACCACGACCAGAGGTGGTTCCTGGAGCTCTGCTGCCAGACCTGAAAAATGATCCAGCTCCATCCCCCTGCCATGGGCAGGGTCAGCTCCCAGCAGCCTGGGCTGCTCAAGGCCTGTCCCTCAGGAGGTGCCCATGGGCCAGCACCAGGATCTGCTGCCTGCTGCAGGAGCCTGGGTAGAGCCAGATCCTCTTCCCGCCCCCCATGCCCACCCTGGGTCCCTCCTGTCTGCTTGGCAGCTGTTGTCAGGGTGCAGTTTGGTGTCTGTTCTGTGCTCTCAGGGGTGGGGCTCATCTGGTGCCATTTCATCTCATCTTATGTTTTTCTCCATTTCCACACTGTCGTTCTGGGGCGCTCAGAGGTAGGTTCCTGCCAACATCTTTTGATTCCCTCTGCAGTCTCTCAGCAATAACCCAAGACAAAAAATTGTAGGTGAGGGCAGAAGGGCTCAGGACTGGACAAGCTGAGCACCAGCGCCAGCATCTCTGCCTGTACTGGAGCTGCAGGCAGGGAGGGTCTGATCCTGCAGCCTTCGCTACCAGGGCCCATGCATGGCTCCTTCTCTGCTCCAGAGGCTGTCCCCACTTTGACCCTTCCTGCTCCAGCTGGACCCCCCCTGCCCCCCTCTTCCCCAGCAGCCCTCTTGGCTCCTGCTGTGTGCCTGGAGGGGCTGCTGGCCCCAGCGTGTCCTGTGCTGCAGGGAAGGGTCCCCAGGGGGGTGGCCACACCGTGTGCCATCCTCCTGCAGGTGGATTTGGCACAGTCTGTGCCAGCCCAGCAAGTGCACTGAGCTGTGAGGGGTCTGTCCCCATGCCCTCTAAGGAGGGGACAGGGGGATGGCTCTGCCAGACCTAGCCAGGCCCTTTTGCTCCTGCTGCTGGGGCTGTGGGGAGCTGTGGGGCAGCCTTCGGTGGATGATGATGTGGAAGCTGCCAGGAGTGAGTCTGTGGCTGAAGTGCCCCCCAGGCACCCCAAAACCTGGAGGTGGTAGCAGATGTGCCCCTCTCTGGCAGCTCCCCTGGCTCTGCTTGCACCCTCCTTGTCCCCAGTGCTACTGGACCTGTGTCTGTGTCACTTGTGCCCCCTGCTCCTCCAGCTGCTGGCCAAGGAGGCCTGGTGCCCTGGCAGCCCAGGCTCAGGGAGCACCCCATGTCTGTGTCCCCAGCACCCCGACCCTGCTCCGAGAGTGAGTTCTCCTGTGCCAATGGGCGCTGCATCGCCGGCAGGTGGAAGTGTGATGGTGACCACGACTGTGCCGATGGCTCCGATGAGGTACTGAGGGCAGGAGCACCCTGCCAACACCTGCACCCTGCCAGGGGTACCCTGGTACCACCTCCACCCTGCCAAGGGCACCCTGGCACCACCTCTGTGCTGCCCACATGTGGGAACCCTCTCTGCCCACGGGGCCCTGCCACCGCCAAGCAGGGGCTGGGAGCTGGATGCTGGGTGCCATGCTGGGCCAGGAGGAGCCACAGCTGGCACTGTCCCTGCTGAGCCTGGTGCCCTGCCCCTGCAGAAGGACTGCACCCCACGCTGTGAGTTCGACCAGTTCCAGTGCAAGAATGGGCACTGCATCCCCATGCGCTGGCGCTGCGACGCTGACGCCGACTGCATGGACGGCACAGATGAAGAGAACTGCGGCACCGGGGGTGAGGGCAGCCCTGGCGCTCCCTGCGCTCCCTTTCCCCACCCCCTGGGCCCCTGCCTGGCCCCAGCGCACAGGCAGAGTTCCGAGGCCCCCCCGAGCTGGGCTGGCCGTGGGGGTCGGGCGCAGGCTGGGGCCGCGGCAGCCCCGGGGCAGTGTGTGATGGGTGTGGGTGCCGCTGCAGTGCGCACCTGTCCCCTGGACGAGTTCCAGTGCAACAATACCCTCTGCAAGCCGCTGGCCTGGAAGTGCGATGGGGAGGATGACTGCGGGGACAACTCCGACGAGAACCCTGAGGAGTGCTGTGAGTGACGCTGGGCGGCGTCCCCGGCACCCCCTGCCCCCAGCGCCCACACACGGGTCACGGGTGACAGTCCTGCAGCCTGGGCACTGCTGCCGGCACCCGGAGAGGGGGGTTGGCACCTCTGGCAGCTCCAAACATCCCCCTGAGATGGGTGGGGGTGGATGCTGGGGCTGAGGGGACAGGAGGTGGCTTTGGTTGAGAGGGCAAAATGGCAGAGACTGAGCCGGGCAGGGGCAGGAGGTGAGGAGTGGAGCCTGGGTGTGAGGGGCTGGGTGAGGACCCTCCCGCAGCAGGGCCCACCCCCCGGGGCGATTTTCTTTGCTTCCATCTCTTTGTTCAGCCTCCGGAGCCGCTCGCCCTGCGGGGCTGGGGACGCCCCCGGGCCAAGGAGGGCAGGCAGAGGCCGCGCAGCAGCTCGTGACGTGTGACCGCCTGGCTGCGGCGTCTCCTTTCACCGCCACCGTTTGTTTCTGTTTGCCGGTGCAGTGAAATTCCAGTGTCCCCCCAACAGACCGTTCCGCTGCAAGAACGACCGCGTCTGCCTCTGGATCGGCCGCCAGTGCGACGGTGTCGACAACTGCGGCGACGGCACCGACGAGAGGGACTGCGGTGAGCGGCGGGCGGCGCCGCGGGGGGGCGCTCTGGAGCAGGCTGCCAGGGGAGGTTGCGGAGTCTCCTTCTCTGCAGAGACCTCCGACCCGCCCGGGCCGTGGTGACCTCGGACAAGCTGCTGTGGGTGCCCTGCTGGAGCAGGGGGTCGCACCGGGCGGGCTCCAGAGGTCCCTTGCAGCCCCCTCCGTGCTGCATCTCAGCCCCTGCCTGTGCTCCTGCAGAGTCCCCCACGGCCAAGCCCAGGAGCTGCAGCCAGGACAAGAACGAGTTCCTGTGCCAGAATCTGCAGTGCATCAGCGCCAACCTGCGCTGCAACTTCTTCGACGACTGCGGGGATGGCTCCGACGAGGAGTCCTGCTCCCACGGTGGGTGCCAGGGCCGGGCAGGGAGGGTGCTGGGGGCAGCAGAGGGCTCTGGTGCTGACAGCTGATCCCACCCCAGACCACAAGTCCTACGACTGCGTCGCCAACAGCACCATGTGTGGGGACGAGGCTCAGTGCGTGCAGTCGCGCTCCGGCTCCTACTGCAGCTGCCGCAGAGGCTTCCAGAAGGTGCCAGGCAGGAATTACTGCCAAGGTGAGAGGGTGCCCACTGCTGCTGGAGGGGCACAGAGGCAGGCTTCTGGTTGGGGTTGGTAGTCACAGGATCACTGAGGCTGGAAAAGAGCTTCAACATCAACCATCAACCCAGCACCACCATGGCCCCAGTGCCATGGCCACAGGTTTATGGAACCTCTCCGGGGTGGGCACTCCACTGCCTCCCTGGGCAGCCTGGGCCAGGGCCTGCAGGACAGGAATTGTTCCTCATGGGCAGCCTGAACCTGCCCTGGGGCAACCTGAGGCTGTTTCCTCTTGTCCCATCACTGGGGAGAGGAGATCTCAACCCCACCTGGCTCCAGCCTCCTCTCAGGGAGCTGCGGAGAGCAGTGAGGTCTCTCCTTGGCCTCCTCCAGGCTCACCACCCTCAGCTTCCTGTTCTCCAGACCCTTCCCCAGCTTCATTGCCCTTCCTTGGACCCACTGCAGCCCCTCAGTGTCCTTCTTGCAGTCAGAGGCTGGCAGGATGTGCCTGGGGCATCAGGAACGGTGTCCTTGGGGTGCAGCCCTGAGGGGTCTCCAAGCCCTGGGTGGCTTAGGGAGGGGCCACCTGCACGAGGCACCCCCTGGTCCCCCCTGACTCCCATCTCCTGGCCAGACATCAACGAGTGCCTGCGCTTCGGGACCTGCTCCCAGCTCTGCAACAACACGAAGGGCTCCCACGTCTGCAGCTGCGCCAAGAACTTCATGAAGACAGACACCATGTGCAAGGCGGAAGGTGAGCAGGGCCCGGGGCCCTCCGCACCCCCTGCCCCTCCCTGCTCCCCCTGCCCGCTGCGGGTGGGCGCTGCCGGTGCCTTCCGGCGCCCCCTCCGAGGGGGCCGGGCAGAGCCCTCCTGCCGCGCCCTCGCCACAGCCGCGGCCGCCCCGCAGGCTCCGAGCACCAGATCCTGTACATCGCCGACGACAACAAGATCCGCAGCATGTACCCGTTCAGCCCCAACGCCGCGCACGAGCCTGCCTTCCAGGGCGACACCAGCGTCCGCATCGACGCCATGGACATCCACGTCAAGGCCAACCGCATCTACTGGACCAACTGGCACACGGGCAGGATCTCCTTCCGCGAGCTGCCCGCCTCCTCCAGCGCCTCCACCGCCTCCAACCGCAACCGGCGGCAGATCGACGGCGGCGTCACGCACCTCAACGTGAGCCCTGCGGGGGGCGCCGCGCCGGGGCTGGGGCCGGGCCGCCTCTGGCCTCTGCCCTCACCCTGCCCGCTCCCTGCCCTCTGCAGATCTCGGGGCTGAAGATGCCGCGGGGCATCGCCGTGGACTGGGTGGCAGGGAACATCTACTGGACGGACTCCGGGCGCGACGTCATCGAGGTGGCACAGATGAAGGGCGAGAACCGCAAGACGCTGATCTCGGGCATGATCGACGAGCCCCACGCCATCGTGGTGGACCCCCTGCGAGGGTGAGGGGCTGCAGCTCCTCCCTCTGCCACTCTCCTCCCGCTGTGCTGGGAGCTGTGCAGGCGCCAGCAGCGCTGCCCTGGCAGCTTGAGCTGCTGCGGGTGGCGTCGGTGGCTCCAGGACACAGTGCACGGGATGGGTTGGGAGGACCCTTAAGGATCAGCCAATTCCTGCCACGGGCAGGGACAGCTCTCACCAGCCCAAGCTGCTCGAGGCCTCTTCCAGCCTGGCCTTGAATGCTGCCAGGGAGGGGACAGCCACAGCCTCCCAGGGCAGCCCGTTCCAGGGTCCCCCCACCCTCACTGCCCCTTCAGCCACTGCAGTGCTGGACTGTCCTGCCCTTCCCTCTTGCTCTCTGCTGGGAGTGACCCCCCCATGTCCTCCACAGGACCATGTACTGGTCAGACTGGGGCAATCACCCCAAGATTGAGACAGCAGCCATGGACGGGACCCTGCGGGAGACACTGGTGCAGGACAACATCCAGTGGCCAACAGGTGAAGGGAGGTGGGGGCCAGGAGTGGGGGTAGGAGAGGCTTGGGGTGAGCCTGGGGCCCGTTCCTCATCCTCACCAGGGTGACCTTGTCCCTCAGGCCTGGCCGTGGACTACCACAACGAGCGTCTGTACTGGGCTGACGCCAAACTCTCTGTCATCGGCAGCATCCGGCTCAACGGCACCGACCCCGTGGTGGCCATCGACAACAAGAAGGGTGAGCACCCTCTTGACCTGCACCCTCTTGACCTTCACCCTCTTGACCTCTGCCCTCTTGACTCCCACCCTTTTCCTGGGGCTATTGAGCCTGGAGAGGAGCAGCCCCAGAGGAGATGTTCCCAGTGCAGGGAGGTTGGCATGGATGAGCTCCAGAGGTCCCTTCCAGCCCCCACCACGCTGGGGTTCTGTGACCTCAGAGATCTGCTCCAACCAGGCCAATTCTATGTCCCCTCTTCACTCCCCCAGGGCTGAGCCACCCCTTCAGCATCGACATCTTTGAGGACTACATCTATGGTGTCACCTACATGAACAATCGCATCTTCAAGATCCACAAGTTTGGGCACAAGGCTGTCACCAACCTGACCTCTGGCCTCAACCATGCCACCGACGTGGTGCTCTACCACCAGTATAAGCAGCCAGAGGGTGTGTGCTGGGCTGGGGACCCTTCTGGGGTGGAAGGGAGGTGCTGATGGCTGATGTGTGGTGCCAGAGGGTAAGCTCTGGCAGAGCTCGAGGCCACCCAACTTCTTTGCCCAAAGTGGAGGGCATCACCTGGAGGGACAGAGCAGGGGTGGGTGGGTAGGGAGGAGGCCATGAGCCACGGTGAGCTGGGCACAGGGCTGGGGCAGCTGCAGGGTTGTGGGGGATGTCCTGAAGCTGTTGGGGGGGGATGTTGGCCAGGAGGACCACAGTGACCCTGTGCTGTCCTCTCTTGGCAGTGACCAACCCCTGTGACCGCAAGAAGTGTGAGTGGCTCTGCCTGCTGAGCCCCAGCGGCCCTGTCTGCACCTGCCCCAACGGCAAGCGCCTGGACAACGGCACCTGCGTGCTCGTCCCCTCCCCCACCCTGTCCCCCGCCGGTAGGTGGGGAGGGGAAGGGCAAAGGATGAAGGAGGGGAAGGAAAAGGGGGAGGGGAAGGGAAGGGGGAGGGAGAGGGAGAGGGGGAAGGACAAAGGAGGGGAGGGGGGAGGGAGGGGTGAGTGGCACCTGACCTGGTCCCGTTCATGCCCTCCCTCCTCCGCAGTGCCCACCACAGACACCTGTGACCTGGTGTGCCTGAACGGTGGCAGCTGCTTCCTGAACGCCCGCAAGCAGGCCAAGTGCCGCTGCCAGCCGCGCTACAACGGCGACAGGTGCCAGATCGACCAGTGCTGGGACTACTGCCAGAGCGGCGGCACCTGCGCCGCCTCCCCCTCGGGTGAGCCTGCGCTGCCGCCGCTGCGGAGCGGGCGGGCAGCAGGCAGGCAGCAGGCAGGCAGCAGGCAGGCAGCAGGCAGGCAGCAGGCAGGCAGCAGGCAGGCAGCAGGCAGGCAGCAGGCAGGCAGCAGGCAGGCAGCAGGCAGGCAGCAGGCAGGCAGCAGGCAGGCAGCAGGCAGGCAGCAGGCAGGCAGCAGGCAGGCAGCAGGCAGGCAGCAGGCAGGCAGCAGGCAGGCAGCGGGTTGGCAGCAGGCAGCAGGCGGGCAGCAGGCAGGCAGTGGGTGGCAGGCAGACATCAGGTGGGCAGCAGACAGTGGGCAGCAGGCAGGCAGCAGGCAGGCAGCGGGTGGCAGCGAGTGGCAATGGATGGCAGGTGGGCAGCAGGCAGTGGGCAGTAGGCAGACAGCAGGTGGGCAGCGGGTGGGCAGCAGGCAGCAGCAGGCAGGCAGCAGGTGGCAGTGGGTGGCAGCAGGCAGGCAGCCGGCAGGCAGTGGGCAATAGGCAGGCAGCAGGTGGGCAGCAGGCAGCAGGCTGACAGCTCTTCTCCCCAGGCATGCCGACCTGCCGCTGCCCCACTGGCTTCACTGGGCCACGCTGCAACCAGCAGGTGTGCGGCGACTACTGCATGCACAACGGCAGCTGCAGCGTCAACCAGGGCAACCAGCCCAGCTGCCGCTGCCCGCCCAGCTTCATCGGCGACCGCTGCCAGTACCGTGAGTGCCACCGCTGGGGCTCTGCTGGGGCTCTGCTGGGGACCCCTGGGGGCAGCTCCGCAGAGCCTGGGCCCACAGGTCCCGCAGGGAGCATCTCCACGGGGCTGCTCCATTTCAGTCTCACCTGCGAGGTTGGGCTGCTGTGGTACTGCTCCAGGTCCCCATCTTCTTGGGGGTGGTCTCTGAGGACTTGGGGTGCTGTGGTGCTCCGGGGTGGGAGTCCACAGGCTGGTGTGGGGCTGCCCACCCTGACCCCAGCATCCACTGCAGGGCAGTGCTTCGACTACTGCAAGAACGATGGCATCTGCCAGATGACTGCCAGTGGTGCCAAGCAGTGCCGCTGCCCTCCGCAGTTTGAGGGCACCCAGTGCCAGGACAATAAATGCTCCAGGTGCCAGGAGGGCAAATGCAGCATCAACAAGCAGAGTGGAGAAGTCTCCTGCATGTAGGTACCAGGGGCACGGAAGCCACGGGAGGAAGGAGGGGACGGTGGGCGCGAGGACAACACCTGCGGCTGGGTCGCTGGGGATCAGCCATGGCTGAGAGATGCCACAGAGCTGGGGGGCACAGGCAGGCTGGAGGTGACACCTGTGCCTGATCCTCTCCGCCCACAGCTGCCCAGATGGCAAAATAGCCCCCAGCTGCCTGACCTGTGACAGCTACTGCCTGCATGGTGGCACCTGCTCCATCAGCGACAAGACTCAGCTGCCAGAGTGCCTGTAAGCAGGGCTGGGGGCTGGGGTGGGGCTGGGGGCTGCTTGCCGCTGAAGCAGAGACAGCTCTGACTGACAGACCCCACTCTGTGTACCAAACCCTCCCTGACCCCCAGGTCTGTGCCCCCCACCACCTTGCCCTGGCCCTCCCCTCATGCCCCTGCTAACCCTGGTGCTCTCCCTGCACCCTCAGGTGCCCAGTGGGGCTGACAGGGACACGCTGCGAGGACTTCATCGTCGGGGAGCAGCAGAGCAGCCGTGCGTACCCCACAGCACCCCCACAGCACCCCACAGCACCCCCAGACAGCCCTGCCTGGGCATGCACCGTGGGGCTCAGCTCCTTGCAGCTGCTGCTCCCCCTTCGGTCCTTCCCCGTGGGGCAGGGCTGGGCCTGCTGCTGCCCGGAGGGGTGAGGCTGACCAGAGCTCTGCTCCCACAGGAACAGCCTCCATCGTCATCCCCATCCTGCTGCTGCTCATCCTGCTCTCCGTGGTGGCTTTTGTCTGGTACAAGTGGAGGATTAAAGGGTGAGTGGGGCCAGGGAAGTGATGGTGCCCCTGGGCTGGGCACTGGGGAGGCCACCTGGGGCCAGCCTGGATGCAAACCCTGCCCGCGGAGCTTCCACACCCATCAGGACAAAGGGGCAGGGGGGTGGGACCTGCACTGCTGGCACTGACCTGTCCTGCCCCACAGTGCCAAGGGCTTCCAGCACCAGCGCATGACCAACGGTGCCATGAACGTGGAGATTGGGAACCCTACCTACAAGATGTATGAGGGGGAGCCTGACGACGACGTCGGAGAGCTGCTGGAAGCTGACTTCGCCCTGGACCCCGACAAGGTGAGGGGCAGGGGGCTCGTGGCATGGAGGGGCTGTGCGGGGTGCCAAGATAGGGGTGTGAGTGTGGTGGAGCTCTGAGGGGTGCCAAAGGCTGGGTGCAGGTAGTGGGCAGGGATGGTGCCAGGCTCAGTGCTGCCGTTCTGCGAGGAGGTTGTGGCTGGTGCCAGGCGCTCACCCAGGCACCGCAGGGCAGGGGGCACCTCAGGGGACCTCTCTGCTGGGGAGGGAGGTGTCCGTGCCCCCTCCCATACACTCCCCCCAACTCTCCACAGCCCACCAACTTCACCAACCCCGTCTATGCCACGCTCTACATGGGTGCCCACAACAGCCGCAACTCTCTGGCCAGCACGGACGAGAAGCGAGAGCTGCTGGCGCGGGGCGCGGACGACGACCTGGCAGACCCCCTGGCATAGGGGCAGGATTTGGGGAAGGGGGGGGAGAATAAAAAAAAAAAAGGGCCAAGCGGGCAGCCGTGCCCAGGCCTGGCACAGAGAGCCGTGGCAGCGGGCGGGCAGGGCCGGGGGCAGCCGGGAGCCGCTGTATAAATGTACAAATGAAGGATTATTACTTTTCTATGTGAGCAGTATTATTACCTGTATATTCCCCTGGCACCCAGCCTGGGCACCCAGCCTGGGC
>VWZI01013620.1:3217-22355 GCA_013396835.1 Psilopogon haemacephalus | reverse complement strand
GTACCTGGTGACCAACCTCTGACACATCCTCCTGTGCACATCTTGAGAGTCTCTTTGCTCGATTCCTTGTGTCTCCTCTCCAATTTTAACCCACATGGTTGACTTGCCCTGGCTCTTGCAGAGTCTCAAAACAGAAGTTCCTGTCAGCTCATCCTGAGGCTCTCACAAACAAAAAATTCAATAACCCCAAAACCTGCACACACCAAGTGCTCCTCAGTCCCTTCAGGCTCTATGGACTTTCTCCCACTATCTAAACCAGCTCTCTTAGGAACCACCAAAATTATGTTTCCTGCCACATTGCCCATATTGGTTTATAAACCAATGTTTTAAATGCTCACCTGAAACCAAACATCCTTCACTGCTCCCCAAAACTCTTCCATGATCAGTTTCCTCAAAACCACTTGGAGCTGCACTTCACAGAATCACAGAAACATTCAGGTTGGAGCAGCCCCTCAGGATCACCAAGTCCAACCCATATCCCTGCTCTACAAGGTTCACCCCTAAACCATATCTCCAGGCTCCATATCCAGATGACCTTTAAACACATCCAGGGTTGGTGATTCAACCACCTCCCTGGGCAGCCCATTCCAATGCCTGACCACTCTTGCTGGGAGAAGATTTTTCCTAATATCTGAAGCAGTGGCAGCTTGAGGCTGTTCCTTTTTCTTGTACCACTGCTTACCTATGAGAAGCAACCAGCACCAACCTCTCCACAACATCCTATCATG
Source organism: Psilopogon haemacephalus (assembly GCA_013396835.1). Taxonomy (NCBI): domain Eukaryota; kingdom Metazoa; phylum Chordata; class Aves; order Piciformes; family Megalaimidae; genus Psilopogon; species Psilopogon haemacephalus. The sequence goes on along the minus strand of VWZI01013620.1, from coordinate 21,627 downwards.
CAGTTGTAGAAATCAGTGAGGTCTCCTCTCAGCCTGTTGTGTGGCCAAGCCAGGAATTATGAAAATAGAATTATTTTATTTCCCTGAAACCTTGCCTCCCAAACTAATTACAGAGTGAGTTCTGGGTTTTATTTACAGTCTTGATTCGACTGGGAAGAGTCTTCACAAGGATATTATAGACAAATTTAGGATGTAGGAAGTCAGAAAATGGAAAAGGCTAAGCTATAAACACAGCTTTACTCCATTATCAATTGGCTGAGCAGAGAATTAAGGGAAGCAGCAGACTTTACTCATGATGAGGAAATAGGTAATTGTTGACAATTCCTTGCTGGATTCTCTGCAGCTTGATTGATTCTAGATCCAAAATGGCAAACTCCAAGGCAGGTGGCAAAAATATGGTCTCCATGAGACAGATTTGTGGAAGCTACACTGTCTCTCAGAGACAGGGGACAGCCAAGCTGCTGAGTTCTCCCCAGCCGAAATAACAGCCAGGAAATCATCTGTTGCAAGGTCCCAAAGCAGCTGGGTCCAGGTGTCACCAGCAGCTCTCTCAAATGGTCCCAGGACCTGCCAAGCTTGCAAAACTGCACAGGATGGTGCAGAAGTGGAGACTGTCCTAAGGCAGGGACAGAGCAAAACTGAGAGCCATACAAAAAGGTAGGAGCGCTCCAAGAGCCAGGACAGCCCAAACAGTTCTTCAGGCAGGGGCTCTGTAAAACTGGGAACTCTTCCAGGCAGGAATCTTTCAGTTGGGAACCTTTTCTCTTCTCACCTTTTCTCTTCCTGTGTTTATGCAGTGTTATGTAGTGGGTTTGCAGTGACCTGCCCCCCCACCTTTTAAAACCCCGGCTAAAACTCAGAAAAACACACTGGAAGTTAATAAATGAAGCTTTATATTTACAGCAATGCAAATATACAAGCAAATATTTACAAGATATAACAGATATTTACAGAAATATACAGTAAAATAGAAATACAGACACCACACCCCTCCTGGAGACCAAAATCCCCAAGAGAGGGAAACCAAACCCCCCCCTACCACATTCCGCCTTTCCCCCAGCTTTATCTCACCACTTGATGATGCTGCAGATAAGCTGAAGATTGGTCAGAAAGATTAGTGGCAGGAAGGAATGAATGGTTTTAGTGATTTTACTCTGAATTAGTTCAAAGGCAGAGAGACAAAGGAAAGAAGCTGCTGAAGCCTGCACGGACCCAGAGCCGACTGAACTGCGCAAGCACACTGCCTTATCTGGATGTTTTGGGAACATTCTCAAAAACTTCTTCTTTCTTCTCTCTCAGTGAAACTGGGTGAAGTGACACAGTCTGTTTAATTTCTCACTCAAATTCTCCAATTAGCTCAAACCAACACATGCTCTTTTGGACAAAGTGTCCATTTGCCAATTTATACTGGGTGCAAAAAAACCAACCAACCACCAGCCTGATTCCCTGCACGGTCATAACAAGTGAGGACATGTGTGTAAAAGTGCCTTTTGCTGCCTCCTCTTCAAGACCGCAGGGTGGGGAAAGCAGTTTTTGAGAAGGAAGAATTTGGGGTGCTCCCGGACACAGCCTCCTCTTTTTCAAACTAAGCAGCCCCAGCTCAGAATCACAGAATCACAGAATTAACCAGGTTGGAAAAGGATCTTTGAGTCCAATGAAACACCTAAGCCTTCTAATTAACTAAACCCTGGCACTAAGTGCCTCATGCAGCCTCCTTTTAAACACCTCCAGGGATGGTGACTCCACCACCTCCCCAGTCAGCCCATGCCAATACCAATCACTCTCTCTGGGAAGAATTTCTTCCTAACATCCAGCCTGAAACTGCCCTGGCACAGCTTGAGGCTGTGTCCTCTTGTTCTGTCCCTGGGTGCCTGGCAGAAGAGCCCAACCCCAGCTGGCCACAACCTCCTTTCAGGTAGCTGCAAAGAGCAGTGAGCTCTGCCCTGAGCCTCCTCTTCTCCAGGCTGCACACCCCCAGCCCCCTCAGCCTCTCATCACAGGGCTGTGCCCCCTCACCAGCCTTGGTGCCCTGTTCTGCACACATTCAAGCATCTCAACAACATTCTTAAATTGAGGGGCCCAGAACTGGATACAGAACTCAAGGTGTGGCCTAACCAGCACTGACCACAGGGGCAGAATGACCTCCGTGTTCCTGCTGGCTACACTGTTCCTGATACAGGCCAGGATGCCATTGGCTCTGCTGCCCACCTGGGCACACTGCTGGCTCCTCTTCAGTCACCTGTTGACCAGCACCCCCAGGTCCCTTTCTGCCTGGCTGCTCTCAGCCACTCTGTCCCCAGCCTGTAGCACTGCCTGGGGTTGTTGTGGCCAAAGTGCAGGAGCTGGCACTTGGCCTCATGGTGTTGGACTGTGCCCATCTGCCCAGGTCCCTCTGCAGACCCCTCCTACCCTCTAACAGATCCACACTTGGCTCTCAACTTGGTGTTGTCTGCCAACTCACTAATGGTGAACTCAATCTCCTCATCCAGATCATCAACAAAGATATGAAAGAGGACTGTGCCCAGCACTGATCTCTGGGGCACAGCACTAGTGACAGCTGCCAGCTGGCTGTGGCACCATTCACCACCACTCTCTGGGCCCATTTATGCAGCCAGTTCCTAACCCAGCAGTGTCCCTGTCCAAGCCATGGGCTGCCAGCTTGGCCAGCAGCTTGCTGTGGCAGAAAGTGTGAAAGGCCTTGCTGAAGTGCAGGTAGACTACATGCACAGCCAGCCCCACATTCACCATGTGCTTACCTGGTGATAAATAGAGATCAGGTTGGTCAAGCATGACCTGCCCTTCTGTGGTGGTTTAAGCAGTTACCTACCCCTCTCCCCTTTTGATATAAACCCTGGCTAGGACTCAGAACACTGGAAGTTGATAAATAAAGCTTTATATTTACAGCAATGCACAATATACAAGCAAATATTTACAAGATATAACAGATATTTACAGATATATACAGTGAAAAGGTAATACAGAAACACCACAGCCCTCCCAGAGACTAAAATCCCCAAGAGGGGTAACCAACCACCCCTACCACCTTTCCCCCCTTCCCCAGTCTTATCTCACCACCTGTTGATGCTGAAGATAAGCGGAAGTAGATCGGCCAGGGGGGTTAGTAGCAGGAAAGTAGTTAGTAGAATTACTGAGAATTAGCTACCAAGTCAGAGACAAAGGAGACCATGCAAGAGAAGCAGCTGCAGCCAGAGCGGTCAGAAACCATCTAATATCTAATGTTTTGGGTACAATACTTAAAAACAACTTTTTTCTCTTTCTCAGTAAAGCTCTGGGTGAAAATGACACACTGTGTTTACCTCTCTCAGCCAATAGTCTAGTTTCTCACTCAAATTCTCCAATTAGTTCAAACCAGCACAGTGCCCTAGCATCAGTTTTCCACCAGCTCAGTGGCACCCTGTGCCCATGGTTTTAGTCCTGTTAAACTCAAAACGTCCTTGCACCAGTCTCTCAGTACTCTGAGCAAAGGCTAACAAAGGAATTCCTTCACTCCCTGGCCCCCCTCCTGACAAGCAAATCCCGAGAGAGGAGGAAGGAAAAGTTCCTGAGAGGGGAGTGACCTGGTTCAACACAGAGATGTGAAGTGAAACAGATACACTGATAGAAAATCTCCGTCTTCTCTTAGCTGACATTTAAGGTTGGTTGTATTTGGCTTTGGAGGAGAAGAAATCCACCTGCAGATAAACCTGGTATCTAATTGCTTAGCTCAACCTCTTTTCTGTGAGCACAGGTCAGCATCTGCAGCCTGCAGGGAGCAGGCACATAAACCTCTGCTGCCACTTTGCTCCTTGCTTAGGATGTGGTGGGAACTCAAGTTTGTCCTGAAAGACATCATTAAGATCACCCAGGAGGTTGTCATCTATTCTTCCTTTCTACCAGTGTGGTAGATAAGACACCCGCTGACCTAAGGCTGAGGCTGGGGATGTTACCCTTGAGGGCTGGGGGGAGTGAGGACCCAGAGATGTCTCTGGCTGGAGCTGTTGGGTTCACCTTTTCTTTATAAGTGTTGGTTTTATTGATCCAGGAGCAGGTAAGAGAAGGAAAAGGTGCAACATCTTTACATCATCACCATGGCAGATGTTCAAGAGGGAAAGTGCACAAGTCCATGGGGCCTGATGAGTTCCCCCCATGGGTCCTGAGGGAACTGGCAGATGAAGTTGCCAAACCGTTGTCCATTGTATTTCAAAGGTCATGGCAGACTGGTGAAGTTCTGATGACTGGATGTGGCAGGGCAGGGCACTGCCCCACCAGTGGTTTAAATGAAGTGTGAACTGTGGTGGGCGGGGCACTGCCCCACCGGAGGTTTGAATGGGGTGTGAGCTTTGGCAGGGCACACCCCAGTCCACTGCCCCACCAGAGGTGTGAATGGGGCAGGAAACAGTCTTCCTCCCTCCCCACCTCTGTCACCAGAGGCTTAGTACAATAGGTGTGAAGTGCCTTCTCCCACCCTCCGTGGGCTTGAACAGGGAGGGAACAAATCACCTCAGTATATATATGGCAGCTGGACAGATTGGAGCAGGACTTGCACAGACCTTCACTGGGACCTGCACTCAAACCTGAACCGGGACCTGAACACGGACCTGGAGACACGACCCTCGCATGGACTTTGACCCGGACCTTGAGGAGCATCCTGGCTTCTTGCTGCAGGACCTGCCTCTAACGGTAAACTACAGCCATTGGTGGGAACACCACGGAGCACCCCTGGCTTTCCCCTGCCTTGCTTCACAATCGTGGCTTTGTGAAAGCCGTGCCTACAGCGATCTTGGACTCTGGCAGGCACTGGACTCCAGACACTGCCGTGAAAGAGACAGTCTCCCATCTGTAAGTAGGGCAAAGCTGTTCCATGCCCAAACCTTTCCATTTTTCTGATTTTTCCTGAATTACAAGAAAAGGCATCCTCGTGAAGACTTTTCTCAACCAAATTAGAACCCAAACTTAAACTAATCTACACACAGATTGTGGGTGGGGCTTTTGGAAATTATAAAAGCTACATAATTTATAATTTCAGCCTCTTCAATTGCCCCCAATCAATACACTGGAAAAGGGCAAACGTAACACCTATCTTCAAGAAGGGAAAAAGGTATGACCCCGGGAACTACAGAGCAGTCAGCCTCACCTCTGTGCTTGGCAAGATCATGGAGCAGATCCTCTTGAAGGCTCTGGAAAACAAAGCAGAGGTGCCTGATGGCAACCATCATGGCTTCACCAAGGGCAAATCCTGCCTGACTAATTTGGTGGCTTTCTATGATGGAGTCACAGCAGTGGTGGACAAGGGAAGGGCAACTGATGGCATCTACCTGGACCTGAATAAGGCCTTTGACTCTATCCTACATGACATCCTGGTCACCAAACTAGAAAAAACATGGACTTGATGGGTGGACAACTCGCTGGATAAGAAATTGGCTGGATGGTCACACGCAGAGAGTGGTGATCAAGGGCACAATGTCCATCTGGAGACCGGTGCCAAGTGGTGTCCCTCAGGGGTCAGTGCTGGCACCAGTGCTGTTTAACATCTTTGTCAGTGACATGGAGAGAGGAATCAGTGCACTCTCAGCAAGTGTGCAGCTGGTACCATGCTGTGTGGCACAGTTGACTTTCTAGAGGGCAGGATCCATCCAGAGGAATCCGCACAGGCTGCAGAGGTGTGCCCAGGCCAACCTCATGAAATTCAACAAGGCCAAGTGTAAGGTCCTGCACCTGGGTGGGTGCAATCCCAAGCACAACTCCAGGCTGGGTGGTGAGTGCCTGTGAGCAGCCCTGAGGAACAGGACCTGGGGGTCTGGGTGGATCAGAAGCTCAACATGAGCTAACAGTGAGCACATGTGGCCCAGGCAGCCACAGGCTGAGAGAGTTGGGGCTTTTCAGACTGGAGAAGAGAAGACTTCGAGGAGACCTTATAGTAGCCTTCCAGTATCTGAAGGGGTCTTACAGGAGGGCTGGGGAGGGACTGTTCACAAAGTCTTGTAATGACAGGACAAGGGGGAATGGGTTTAAACTGGCAGAGAGGAGATCTGAACGTGATGTTAGGAGGAAATGCTTCAGAGTGAGGGTGGTGAGACACTGGAACAGGTTGCCCAAGGAGGTTGTGGCTGCTCCCTCCCTGGAGGTGTTCAAGGCCAGGCTGGATGGCATCTTGAGCGTCCTGATCTAGTGGGAGGTGTCCCTGCCTATGGCACAGGGGGGTTGGAACTGGATGATCTTTGAGGTCTCTTCCAACCTAAACCATTCTATGATTCTATTCTATGATTCTATGAAATAACACAGGGAAAGCACTTGGAAGATGTCTCTGTCTTCAGGCAAGACAAACCCAGTTGCTGCTGGAGCAAATGGGTGTGACTGTGGACATTAATGGTCATCAAGGTGAAGAAGTGGTAACGCCTGACTGCAATGGTTCATAGGTGTGCTCCTGGCTCCTGCCCAGGCAGTGCAGCATTCAAACATTGGTGATGAGAAGACAGAGCCTTTGCTGAGTGTGGTATTGCAGTACCTAAGACTGTGTCAGAATAAATTGATGTGTGGAAAGGACAGAACACATTAGGTCATGGGACCTTGTCTAGCACATCCCTGGGTGCTCAGGGGAAGTAGCACTATGAGGGGACAGCTGAAAGCCTCTTTTTCCCAAGCTCAGCCTTTCCCAGACACATCCTCTCCCTCCCCTGGTTCTTGCACAGCCGAGTAAGCTCCTGAACCGTGGTGTCACTCACGGCACAGAGGTACAAGGCACTGTCAGAGAGCTCAGCTCCCTCCAGCTGCAGCAGGCTGTATTTCCCCGTGGTGTTCAGCCAAGTGCTCAGGTGGCCTTGGGGCTTGCTGCCAGCTGCTGCCTGGAAGGAGATCATCTGGGGAGCTTGGCCTTTCTTCAGCTGGTACCAGAGCAAGCCATTAAAGCCAGAGATTTGGTATGTGCAGTTGGTGTGGAAGGTGTCTCCCTGCTTGACTGTGACTTGTCCTTCTTGCTGGGTGACAGTGACCTGCCCCATAGTGCCTGGAAGAAAGCAAAGGTCAGCAGTGCTGCACAATCCTGGTACACAAAGGCCTTGCCTTTCTTGATATTCCCAAAGCTTGTGGAGACAATGAGGACCTGGGAACAGCCTCTCATGTCTGACTGTGTACTGTGACCTTCAACCTCTACCAGAGGCTGAGGTTGGACCTACAGATAAATATTTATCCTGCTTCCCCATCCCAGACATCTCCGAGGGCTACAAGCTCCATACCTGTATGTAAAGCTGAGCTGGATGATAGAAAGAGGAAGTCCTGGCTGAAGGCCATGACAGGGAGGTGCCAGGCAGGAGGCAGAATGGGCACCCTCTGCATATCAGTGGGATGAGAGCTTCAAATTCCCTCTAGCAGCTTAGACAGGACCTGCTAAGCTGTGTTGGAAATGGGAGCCTAGAGACAGCTGAGATCCCCTCTGGTGACAGAAGGGTGAAGAGAGATGCAGAGGGAGATGGATGGAAGAGGAGAGAAAAGAAGGAGAAGGTGTCTGAGGTCTCTCTCCTCTCCTCTCTCCAGCAGTAGAATCTTGAGCCAAGGAGTGCAAAGCCACAAGACTGAGCTGACATTTCCCAGAGTTTTCCTGGAACTGAAGAGAATTTCCCCAGAGGGACCTGCTAAGGCTGTTCAGAGGTTCCTGGGCAGAAGAAGCAAGAGGCAGTGAGGAGCAGCCAGGACTTACCCAGCCCTTGCCCCAGGAAGGCAGTGAGGATGAGGTATGCGAGGTGCATGTCGAGCCCAAGCTGCCTGTGTGTGGAGTGAGAGTCAGAAAAGCACCTCCCAGCCGCCAGACACCTGCCGGAAATGACTCTGCTGGGGGAAGGAGAGGGCAAGAGAAATGATCTCTTCTGGCTGGGACTGAAAAGCTCCTTCTGGGTCTCTCCCTCCTCCAGTAGCAGCCCCTGGGGCTCCCTCAGCCAAGGGCATTCTGCACATCTGCACAGTGAGGGGCCCTGGGGACTCTCTCCACACCTACAGTCAGATGAGGACTTCTGCATTTCTACTAAGAGCAGAAGTGGAGCCACAGTCCTCATTAGGCTGTCAGCCTTGCTGACCCCAGTGACACAGTCCTGGCAGTTCCTCCTTCCTTCCTGTTTCTGTCTCCTCTCACAATATTTCCAGATGTCTTTGGCATGTGTCCAGGGATGGAGACTCCTCAATGTCTCTGTGCCTGCTGTGCCAGTTCTCCCTCACCCTCACAAAGTGTTTTCAGATGCTCAGTGTGCTGCTTTGAACTAATTGGAGAATTTGAATGAGAAATTAGGCTATAAGCTGAGAAATGAAAACACTGATGGAGCCACTTTACTCATAGCTTTACTGAGAAAGAAAAAAAATTGTTTAAGAGTTGTAACCCAAACATAGATTAGTCAGATGGTTTCAGACCGCTCTGGGCTGTGGCTGCTCCTGCATGGCTTTCTCCTTTTGTAGCTGAATCTGAATAATTCCACTAACTTCTTTTCTGCTGCTAGTCCTCCTCGTCCATCTACCTCCACCTATCTGCTGCATAAAAGAGATGTTGAGATAAGACTGGGGAAGGCTTGAAAGGTGGTTGGTTACCCCTCTTAGGGATTTTGATCTCTGGGAGGGGTGTAGTGTTTTTGTATTACGTTTTCACTGCCTATATCTGTAAATATCTGTTATACACTGTAAATATCTGCTTGTATATTGTGCAAAGCTGTAAATACAAAGCTTAATTTCTTAACTTCCAGCTGACTGAGTCCTAGACTGTGTTATTTCAAAGTGTGGGGGGACAGGTAACTCCTGAAACACCACACTCAGGAAGAATCTTCTGTGATTCCATTGGTTCTTTGCCTTGTTACCAGCTCTGGGATCTCTCTTTGACACCAGTATGCCCAGTTACTGGCACTCATATATGAGAAGGTTCACTAAGTGATATGGACACCATGCAAAAAAAGCACCATTGAAACTATGCAGAAATGGAGGAAAGGCATGAAGAGCAGGCAGACAGTTCAAGAGGTTGAACAGGGAATGTTGTCCATGTGTTGGCTTCTGGCTCTTGCTCATAGGTTGCAGCTTTTGCTGATCCCCAGATGCACAGATGGGAAGATATTTTCCCCTCCGTAGTTTGCTTTAGCTGTGTAGAAAAGCCTCAGGATCTTTCAGGTGTCCTTCCAAGAAACTCTTTGTCTAACCGTGGGCCCTGAGAAAGAGTAACAGCTGGACAAGCAGTTGGGATACTTCTGCAGACTCACTGCTGTTGTCCTGCTGAGTTTCAGCAGCTCAGGGGTGTTCCTGAGTCTGCTGTGCCAGTGAATCCTCATGGCAAGGAGGGTCAGCATCCTCCTGGGATTCAGAAGGACAAGGGACCTGATCCTTCTTTTCAGTGCTGGTGAGTTCACCTCTGGAGTGCTGGTCCAAGTTCTGTACTCCCCAGTACGTGACACTATTGGAGTGGGCCCCGTGAAATGGAGCAGGGACTGCAGCATCTGTCCTGTGAGTGCAGGCTGAGAGGACTGGCCACGTTGAGCCTGGGAGGAGAAGGCCCCTGGAGGATCTTAGCAATGTGTATAAATAGCTGATGGGAAGAGACACTTCTCAGTCTGACCATGGCTTTGAACAGCTCTGTCAGCTCCTCCAGCCACACAGAGCTGCACAGGCACTGTCTGGAGACCACAGTCTCTGCCTAGAGGCCTCCTTCCAGCTCTCAGTTGCCTTAAACCTCCATCCTTTTGGGGGAAACTTAGTCAATCTGTTTGTGACTCTCTCACAAAGTGGGATCCTGGATCCCTCGAGGCTGTGCTCCATGCCCCTTCCACACTTCTCCCATCTCCTGAACATCATATCCTGCTCCATACTCATTCCACACTTCTCCCATCATATCCAAAGGTCCTGAATCCTGTCAAATGAGCTTGTGGTGCCAACACTGGGGCACTGTGGGGCACAATGGAAAGTGCCCTTGACATGAGCACCATGTTCACCTGCCCACATGGATCTGGAACTCCTGACTGCAGTGGACAACTTTGTACCAAGCAGCACCTTGAGTCCTGTGTTAAGTCTGTGGCATTGCAGCGTAAGAGAGACATGGAACTGCTGCAGTATGTCAGAGAAGGGCAAGAAAGCTGTGAAGGGTCTGGAGAATGTCTCATGAGGAGCAGCTGATGGAGATGGGTTTGATTAGTCTGAAGAAAAGGAGGCTGAGGGGAGACCTGGCTCTCAGCAGCTCCCTGAAAGGAGGCTGGAGTCTCCTGGGTGTTGTGACTCTTCTGACAACTTAAAACTGATAGGACAAGAGGAAATGGCCTCAAGTTACAGCAGGAGAGGGTTAGGTTGGGTGTCAGGAAAAAACTCCCATACCAACAGGGTTCTCAACACCTGGCACAGGCTGCCAGAGAAGCCACTGAATGGCTGTGCCTGGATGTATGCAAAAGCTGTCTGGGCATGGTGCTCAAGTGTCAGGGTGCAGCAGGGGCCCTCGACAGAGGTATCTCATGGGTGGCCTTGGTGACCTCAGAGGCCTCGTCCCAGACTCCTCTCACAGTCAGGGTGAGTCCGAGAGGTCCTGCGCCTGCAGGCGTCTGCCTGCCGGTGCCTACTGCACTGTGCGGCAGCAGAAGCTGCAGGCTCTCGGCTCCACCCGGCCGGCGCCCTGCGGAGGCTCCGTCGAGGCTCGCTCAGAGACAGCTCCAGGGCATGGAGCGCTCCGGGCGGCACTCCCGGGCGGAGCTGCAGCGCCCCCTGCCGGGCCCGCCCGGGGCTGTACCTGCGGTGCCGTCCCGCGGCGCTTCGTGCCCGGACTGTCCCCGTGTTTGCCAGGGCGCCGGAGCTGCCGCGTCCCTGAGCCGGGGCCGGGCAAGACCCAGGTTACTGCACTGGCTCCCTGCCACGACCGACGGCAGAAGCCTGGGAGGGAATCCAAAAGCAATGCCCTGAGAAAGAGAATGAACAGGTAGGTGCATGGATGGGTGGAGAGTGAGAGGGAGAGGAGAGAGGAGAGTTGTGTGTGCGGTCCAGGGAGGGATGGAGGGGTGGGCTGAGATGAAAAATAAATGCTGAGTGGAACATGGGCCTGGCACAGACCTGGAGATGAAATGGAAGCAGTGCAGGAAATGAAAGCACAGCCATGTCCTTAGCTGTGAGGGTTTGCATTCAAGATGAGCTTGTCCAGAAATTGTTACCTCTGCCAAGGTGCCTCTGATCCTGCAGCAATGCAGGGCAGGTATAAAAGGCAGCCCAGGTCCTACTCTCTCATCCACTTCTCCTGCCTCCTTCTCCTTGGGAACCAGGTGAGTCTGAAGCTCTTTTACTCCTCTTACAGAGAGACATCTCCCCTCGATGGAGCTCTCAGCTGATGTTGCCTCTCTTCTGCCCTGATGTTTGGGTCTTGTGATGACAGAGGGATGCATGGAGAAGGTTTGCTTAGGGGGAGGCTGGCAGGAGGCTGAGGGAGCTTTTGGTTCCTGAAGTCACAGAGATCCTCCCTGTGCCAGGCTGCTCTTCACAGGGTGATGAAGAGCCTGTGGCTCCTGCACAATATCCAACCCCCCACTCAGTCTCAGCCTTGGCTGCTTTGTGACAGTGTCCTCAGGCTGCTCCTCACCCAGACTCCTTCTCTGCTCCCTCCCTGCCTCTGTCCCAGGTGCAGCTCCACTCTCCAGCCATGTCCTGCTCCAGCCAGTGCCTGCCCTGCCGACCCTGCGGCCCAACCCCGCTGGCCAACAGCTGCACTGAGCCCTGTGTCAGGCGGTGCCACTGCTCCACCGTTGTTATTGAGCCTCCTGCTGTGCTGGTGACCCTGCCCGGCCCCATCCTCAGCTCCTTCCCGCAGAACACCCTTGTGGGCTCCTCCAGCTCTGCTGCTGTTGGCAGCATCCTCAGCTGTGCTGGAGTGCCCATCAACTCTGGGGGCTTTGACCTCTCTGGCATTGCCAGCAGCTCCTATGGCAGAAGGTACCTGCGCTGACAGAGCTGCTGGCACAGCCCCAGGGACACACCTTGAGGCTCAGAAGATGGTGCTGGGCTAAGGGTGCAGATCTTGGATGTGTTTTCAGCACAACTGTGTGGCTTTGCCTTTCTTTCCCTTTCCTGGTTTGCTTAGGTTACTCTGGCAAGAATGACCCCCAAGGCCATCCTCATGGGAACCATCTGTCTCCTTTATGAGACGAGTAAACAGACATTATGCAGGCACTTCTCCATGCCAAGGATCACAGATGCTTGTGGGTTTTGGGGCATTCCTGCATTGATGTGCTCCACTTGCAATGACTTTGTTTTTCTCTTTTCACTGATTAATTTCTGCTGTATCAAACCTCTTCTATGTGTGGTTGTTCCCTCTAAAGTTATTTCACAAAGTGCAAAAGGTGAAGGCTTTTACTCTGTGGTTAAAGTGGGTGAGAGCATAAGGAGACCTTTCTTCATTGTCAGAGGAATGGGAAGATGGAACTGTAATAAATGAGCCAGAGATTTTATTTCAAAAGCTCATTTCTTTTATTGGATAGCAAGCAAAACAGCGCTGGGTGCAGGGAGCTTTTCCACTCCACACTGCACACCAAAAAGAAATTACACTCATTTTTATACAGATTCTTGAGGTCTTCTATCTTCCCCTCCGGTGACTTTTCAATTAAATGTCTTTTCAGTGAATCCGGTGTCAGTCTTCACCTTTGCTGCAATCTTGTAAAAGGTCTCCGCACTCGCCTCGGAACTGGGTTCCGTCTCTGACACACACTGTATTGGGTTGAGGCTAGCTGCCCCCACCCANTTGGCTTTGGAAAGCAGGATGCAGGAATCCTATTGCGAAAAGTCTCAGTCCCAGTCTCAGCAGACAATAACGGTGCTGGAACACAGGGCGGCAGGGAGACACGTGCTGCAGCAGCACAGAGCACGAGCAGCTGCTCGACCAGCCGGCATGAGGGGAAGAGGAGAAGCAGAAGAGAAAGACCCGCGGGGGACTGGGTTCCCGCTCTTATAGTCCCAAAATCCTAGCAGGAAGTGGGAGTGTCTAACCATGCAACCTGGGAAAAGGGTGAAACCATTCCTTGGGAAAAGACAGGGGGCCTCAGGGGGGGCTTAACCCTTCACACACACTTTCAGATAGCCGAAAACTACCCAACCGAACGGTACCACTTTAAATACTCATGACCAAGGCGTCTTCGTTCAGGTCTACGTGTGCAGAATTACAGGTTAACACACAACCGGCACTGGCACTTCTTAATTCTTTTGCATTCTATCCCCAGGAAAATTAGGTGTCGATTCTGGAAACCTCCTCAGCAAGGGACCACCAAACCTGGTGGGGTGCACCTTCCCTTAAATCAGTGGAGTCCAGAATTCGAGGCCATCCCGGACAAGCCCCCAGATTGTAATAAATGAGCCAGAGATTTTATTTCAAAAGCTCATTTCTTTTATTGGATAGCAAGCAAAACAGCGCTGGGTGCAGGGAGTTTTTCCAATCCACACTGCACACCACGAAGAAAGTTACACTCATTTTTATACTGATTCTTGAGGTCTTCTATCTTCCCCCTCGGTGATTTTTCAATTAAATGTCTTTTCAGTGAATCCAGTGTCAGTCTTCACCTTTGCTGTGATCTCATGAGGGGATTTGTAGACTCCTTATCTTCTTAATTTATGTATCATCAGAATGCTCTGCCTATTGTCTGTTATCTTCCTTGTTTTCTCTTTGGATTGTTTTGGTCAGAACACATTCCAGCGGTGCGCCACAAATACCCTTTCTTTCTGGCTTTTTTTTTAACTAAAGTCTATATTGACACTAATGAATGCTTTTTATCACAATCCCCCATTTTCTTTTTTTATTCCCATCATTTGTGTCCATGCTTCCAACCTGCCTAATTCCTGTCTCTGATTCCTGGTCTCTGATTCCTCAGCTTTTATTGCATGCAAACCTCAGATGGCTACGGTAACCACTAGTAACTGGTGAGTCTTCCCCTTTTCAGCTATTGCAGGATCCACTGGTGTAACTGCAATTTGCATCCCCTGTACTACTGAATCAATTAACTGGATTAGACAAGGAATCATACATGGCAAAAATATCAATCCCAAAGCTGCACAAATTAACATAAATCTAAGATTCTTCCACCAAGCTTCTCCGAGTAGTTTACTCCACCAATCATCCTCTAATAAACTATTCCACTTCTGGACCGGGACATGTGCTACTCTTTTAATATCTTCTGCTAATTTAGTGATGGCTTCCTTGTTGTCATCTATCTCTAAACAACATTATGAGGTATTAAATTTCCCACAAAAGCCTCCTTTCTGGGCTAGTAAATAATCAAGAGCTAATCTGTTTTAGAATACTGCAGCTCGAGTCCACAATAATTGTCGAGCCACAAGTTTAAGTGCCTCACTAGTTTGATTAGAAATAATCTATCCCAATAGCACATGTCCCCTTCCAGTCCTTTGGTAGTTTCGTGTAAGCTCTTTTTCCACAAATCCAAAATAATCCATCAGGGGCCTGCCACATAGAGTCACTTTTTCGAGTTTTCAAAAACTCCTTTCACATCTGGTATTTCCCTATAGGGGTTTCGGTTGTTTCCTATTCCATTTACAAAACACACTGATTCTGACTTATTGCAATTCCTTGTCCAGTAACCCCAAGGTGGTTGGGACCACCATGTGTTATTATGGGTATCATTCCATGATAATATATTTCTACAGGGTAAATCCCCACATTCCTTTTCTAGCAATGCAAAAATGCCCAATAGCTTCATTTTTCAGTATCCATCCTGAGGGTCGAGCTTCAGAAGAGAAGTAAGTTTGATTCCCATTCTAGCAATTGATCAGGGGCTAGGTTTTCCCCCTTCCAAGGCCATTGTTCTGTCATCTGTATACCTCTGCAAACCCAACAAGATGTAATGTTCAATTCATGGGCTATCTCTCTCATCAGATTTAAAAATAGGTTTGTCCTAACTTCTTGTAAGGAGTGTTCTGTCAAAATTTGTCTAACACTGGAATACAGATCTTTCTCAGGGTCTTTTTTTCTTTTTGATGATAAGTCTCTCCCTGGTCATGTTTTTAACCAACTCCTCCCGTGTTTGACTCTGTACTCCACCCCTGTCTGGTTATCCCCACATTCCAGTTTTGGTAAAGCAGAGATACTGTTCTCCTCTTGGGCACTTCATTCCCATTTTTATCCCTCCAAATCCTAAGTTAGTGCCAACCCAGAACTCTTGTTGTTCAATTTTACATATTTGTAAACTCGTCCTTGCATAACAAGCTGAATTAATGTGGGTATGGATTGTTATGGTCCATTCTACACGACAACAAATTTTTACCCATTGGTAGCATTTGTCACATGGATTTTGATTGTTAACGCCATAGGTCAGGCAGCTTATTAGAATTCCCCACTGCATTATTACACCTCTTTCCCCTCCGTCTACTTGGTTGCTTCGAGCAACGGGCTACCTGATCTTCTCGACAGCAAGCATATTCTTCAGGGGTTCTTTTTGCTACCTTCTATGGTTGCCTCATTTTTCCAAATTTTTCTTGGTCCCACACATTAGGTAACTCACTCCTTGAGTTTATCCCTCATAACCTACATCAGATTTTTTTTTTCTGCTTTACCAAAGTCCGATTTAACCAAATATACACAATATAATTCCGAATATAATACCCTAATTTTCCTTATCTCCTTATTCTATATGTATCCCTCTTCTGAGTCACCCCTTTAGGGAGATACCCATAACTACCATGATGCCCTTTTCCCAGAGCCACAATATATTTTGATGTGTTTTTATCTTCAATAATTTTGTCATCCATAGGCATTCCCTGGGAGTATGACATTCCATAGAGCATTTCATACAAGGATAATCCAGTCTCACTCTGGGGCTGTGTCCGAATGTTCAATAATGCTAAAGGTAAACACTTTACCCATGATAATTGGGTTTCCACCATCAGTTTAGTTAATTGTTGTTTTAATGTCTGATTCATTCTGTCAACTTTTCCTGAGCTCTGTGGATGCCATGGGGTGTGATATTCCTATCGAATTCCCAAAGCCTGACTAAAAGTTTTCTAATTTTTGAAGTAAAATGCGGCCCCTGATCTGAATCAATAACCCAAATGATACCATATCTCGGGATTATTTTTTCTAACAGTATTTTTGCCACAACTGCTGCTGTTGCACGAGAGGTGGGATACACCTCCACCCAACAGGTAAGCTGATCCACCATCACCAGCAGGTATTTTATTCTTCCTACTTGGGGGAGTTCAGTAAAATCAATCTGGACTTTCTTGAAAGGCCTATATGAGATACTTCTGCCTCCCCTAGCTATTTGTTTAAACCTATTATGGTTCACCTTCTTACAAATCAGACACCCGTTTGTTATTTGTTTAGCCGCTTCAAATATCCCTATACACCCAAAGTGCTTCAAAAAATGTTCCCCTAAAGCTTTAGTTCCCCAATGGGTCCTAGCATGCATTCTTTCTAGAATTGTCCTTGCGTAGGCTTTAGGTAATATCTCTCGTCCATCTGGTAATTTCCATTTTCTACCTTCTAACTGTCCTATTGATTTCACTCATTTTAACTCTTCCCCCATGAACTTCTTTTCCGCATTCTCCCCTCCTTCTTCTGTTTCAACAAATGTATTTATTTTTACCCTAGTCCCTTCCATTGCTGCTTCTCAAGCCTTTGGATAGGCCAAGTTGTTTCCCCTTATCTGGTAACTCATTCCCTTTTGATGTCCCCTTACATGTACCACAGAGATTCCTTGAGGTTTTCATAATGTCTCTAAAGCCCTGACAATAAGCTCTTGATGGATTAAACCTTTTCCTTGAGTATTTATTTAACTCCTTTTTTTCCCATAGTTTCCCAAAGGTATGTACCACTTCCCTGTACTAGATGAGTGGAGATGGACCTTCTCTTTCTTCCCAAATTGTCATATGCTTTGATTCCCAGGCCATTTCCCTCTCCACCTGGGAGTAAGAAGAATAGTGGGTGAATTAGTCCAATTAGGTGGTAGCCTTTTATAGGCCTGGTGCCCACATATCCAGTAATGTCCCGTCAAGGCCATTGTTCCTTTCTCCAACAGGCCTGTGGGGGTTGTGGGCACCTGAAAATATGTAGAATTTGTCATTCCCAATGGGTTAGGAAAAAGGACATTGTTCCATCTTCCCTCAGGATGTGTACAACCCATCATACTGCAAAACCCAAGCCCCAGAATAATTTTTCCACTCACATATCTGATAGAGGAGCAGGCCATACACACAGGACATACACAAGACAGAAGAACAAGGTTAAATCACTTAGCAAACAGAACAGAGTTCACTGAATCCATATCCTCCCACCCCATCAGTCCTTCGGTTAGAACTGAAGTGAGTCCATTGAAGCTTAGGTAAAGCTTCCTCTTGGATCTGGTGAATCTGTGAGAATATGAAGAAAGTGCAGTCTTTGGACAGATGTCTGCTGTAATGGTGATGCAAGGAGATCTTTTTTCCTTTTTTCTTTCTCTTTTCCTTTTTTTTTTTTTTTGTTTTGTTTTGTTTTGTTTTGTTTTGTTTTTTTTTTCCCAAGAGCTGCAACCTGCAAAACTCGAGAGATCTTTTACACAGCAACAAAATAGGTCCTGACAATATCTTAAGGAATCTTTAACATTAGACTTTAAATAGGAAACATACAAACTGGTATCTTTTTTTTTTAGAGGCAACTCCCTCCGATACTTATCAGTATCAGAGCAGGACAGCCCCTGTTGGGAGCGCCCAACAGAGTTGGCTAATTAGTTTCAAATGTCCTGCAAGTGCCTTTGATTGTTTCAGATTAAGGCAAAGCTAACCACGAACCAAACCTCCTCCCAAACCATGTACTTTAAAAAGTATTTTCCAGTTCTCTGGGAATAAGGAATTTATATACCCAGGGCCTTTTACAATCATTTGGTGAGCTGATGGATTTATATGCTTCACCCCCCCACTCACCATTGAGGAGTGAAGCCCTTCATGCCTTTAGGCAGCACAGCCATCCCCGTATCAGATGATCCCCTCAAGAGAGGAGGAGAAGGCTCCGGCCAGTTTTTCACAACCACCTTGTGTTGGTTTGAGCTAATTGGAGAATTTGTGTGAAAAATTAGACTGTTGCCTGAGAGTGAGAAATTAAACACTGTGTCCCTTCACCCAGTTTTGACTGAGAGAGAAGAAGATAGTTTTGAGAATGTTCCCAAAACATCCAGATAAGCCAGTGTGCTTGCGCAGTCAGTCGGCTCTGAGTCCGCGCAGGCTTCAGCAGCTTCTTTCCTTTGTCTCTCTGCCTTTGAACTAATTCAGAGTAAAATCACTAAAACCATTCATTCCTTCCTGCCACTAATCTTTCTGACCGATCTTCAGCTTATCTGCAGCATGATCAAGTGGTGAGATAAAGCTGGGGGGAGGAGGGAAAGGTGGTACGGGGAGGTTTGGTTTCCCTCTCTTGGGGATTTGGTCTCCAGGAGGGGTGTGGTGTCTGTATT
>VWZI01013619.1:24345-38856 GCA_013396835.1 Psilopogon haemacephalus | reverse complement strand
GATGGTAGCCAATGCTCTATGGGGTTGGCTACAGGACTGGAAAAATTNATGGTAGCCAATGCTCTATGGGGTTGGCTACAGGACTGGAAAAATTGTGGCTGGCAAAGGAAAGGAAAGCCTATTTGGTGTGCTGATCTATGGCAAGACACTGGTGCATGACTGGAGAGAATTCCAGTGAAGGTTCAGCATGTAGACACACACACTTTCCCAAAAAAGAAAGCTACTGAGGAACATCAGCACAACCATCAGGCAGATCAAGCTGCTAAAATTTAACAAGTTGATACAAACAATGACAGTGACTTTGATCTTGATTGGAAACACTGAGGTGAACTGTTCTTAGCTTGGTGGGCCCATGATTCATCTGGACATCAATGTAGGGATGCAACATACGAATGGGCATTCGATAGGTCATTTGACTTATCCATGGATGCTATCACCCAAGTCATACATGACTGTGACATCTGTGCTGCTATTAAGCAGGCTAAGAGAATCAAACCCTTATGGTATGGTGAGAGATGGTCAAAGTACAAGTATGGTGAAGCGTGGCAGATTGACTACATCACTTTACCTCGTTCTCATTCTGGCAAGCAGTATGTGCTAACGATAGTAGAGGGAAGCACCGGATGGCTGGAAACTTATCCAGTTCCACATGCTACTGCACGTAACACCATTCTTGGTCTGGAGAGACAAATCACGTGGGGACATGAAACTCCAGAGAGAACTGAATCAGACCATGGCACTCATTTCAAGAACAATCTTGTGAAAAACTGGGCCAAAGAGCACTGTATTGAATGGATCTTCCACATACTCTACTATGCACCAGCTTCAGGAAAGATTGAACGCTACAACAGTTTGCTGAAGACTACCCTAAAAGCCATGGGGGGTGGAACTTTTAAAAACTGGGAAAAGAAATTAGCACAAGCAACCTGGTTGGTAAATAGTAGGGGTTCTGTAAATAGGGCAGGACGTGCCCAATCAGATTTGGTACAAACAGTGGATGGAGATGGAGTTCCTGTTGTACGTGAAAAGAGTCTTTTAGGGAAACCTGTTTGGGTATTTTCCCCTTTGGGCAAATGGAAACCTGTCTGAGGGGTGGTTTCTGCAGAAGGTCCTGGTCATACATACTGGGTAATGCAGGAAAATGGTGAAATCCAGTGTATTCCACAGAGAAATCTAACCTTAGCTGAGAGAGATTAAATTCAGAGCGTTAGGAGTTTTCTGTTCTAGGTTTTGCCTGGTGTCCAACACGAGATCTACGGTACATTAGCATGAACCCAATGTCACCTGGGAGTCCCTGGTCTCATCTCATCTGTGAGGAGTGAAAATGTTTCCTGTTTTCTGAGCTTTTGATTCACCTACATCCAAGATACATCTGGAATGAACTTCATTTATAATATTCATTATTGTAAATATTGTTTAGATTAGATAGATAATTCTCAGTAAACTCTGAGTGAGGTAGACAGGTGTGGATTATGGTGGTTTGAACTCATTGGAGGATTTGATTGAGAAATTAGACTATAGGGTGAGAGAGGAAAGCACTGATGACAAAATAATTGACATTCCGTTGCAAGCAGGTTTTGCCATCAAAAAGAGACAAGGTCAAAGGACCTTCCAGAGAAATTCAATTTCCAGGAGAGTGGTGGCANCCAGGAGTGTGGTGGCACGATGGTCGCCGTCACATTCCACAGGATGTGATAGACAAAGTCTTCTCCGTGGCAGTTCCCACAAACAAAAAGGACACTCTGTCTTTCTTGGGTGCAGTGGGATTCTGAAGACTACACATTCCTGGATTCAGTCACATTGTCAAACCTCTGCATGATGTGACTCATAAAAGAAACCATTTTGAGAGTTGTAACCCAAACATAGGTATGTCAGATGGTCAGATGGTTTCTGACCACTTTGGGCTGTGGCTGCTTTTTTTGCATCTTTCTTTTCTCCCTGCCTCTCGTAGCTGAATCTGAATAATTTCACTCACTTCTTTCCTGCTGCTAATACTCCTGGCCAATCAACCTCTGGCTATCTGCTGCATAAAACAGATGGTGAGATAAGATTGGGGAAGGGGGGAAGGTGGTAGGGGTTGTCAGAAACCCCTCTTAGTGATTTTGATCTCTGGGAGGGATTGTGGTGTTTCTGTATTACTGTTTTATTGTATATATCTGTAAATATCAGTTATATATTGTAAATATCTACTTGTATATTGTGCAAAGCTGTAAATACAAAGCTTCATTATTAACTTCCAGCTGACTGATTCCTAGCCTGGGTTGTTTCAAAGTGTGTTGGGGCAGCTAACTGCTAAACCACTACATTGTGGAAAAACAGTCCATTGTTCTTTGTAATCACCATAAAGTAATAGCTAAATGCTGTCTGCCTCTAAAAATAGATCTTCTAATGGATTCTCTTAATAAGAACGTTCAATGAGAGCTGAAAAGTACCCAAGCAACCTTTGACTACAGCCTTATGACTTCAGGTAGTCTTCCTTAGTGTGACACCATTAAAATGGCACAAGGATTTGCAATCCTGTTTGGGATTTACCAGATGAACACCTCCATCTTGGCGGTTACTTCCAATCAGACTTAACTGTTTGCTGTTACTCCATGGATTAAACTTGGTTTGATTCCAGCAGACAGGGCATATTGGTAAGTGGTGGGGTCAGGTGAATATGGGAGAAGTAGATGATTTGCAGATCCCTGGGAGGTGGGGTCTTGCTGCTTCCTATAGGGAATGACATTTGTGACCAGCACTACTGGCAGTATCTGAACAGAACTTGGTTTAGCATCTGCTGCTCCAGGTAGACTGCAACAGCAAGTCCATGATCGCAGGGTGTTGGCAGGCTTCAGCAACAGTGAAAATTCTGCACATCTGTGAACTGTAGAGCATGCACAACTTAAAATTGATCTTGGGTTAAGAGAGGTCTGTTCTTTTACCTGTTGTGCACTGTTTAAACCAAGCGAAGTCAGCCATCTCAATGCTGAAAACATTTTGATCATATTGCCAGTTGTCTTCTCAGTGGTTTGTCAATGCATTTTTCCACCTGATCTTTCAGTATTCCACTGCATTTTTTGTGTTTAGATGTGGAAACATACCTCTGTAACTTCTTTGAATGCATGTAAGAAGTAGAAATCTAATTTTTCTCAATAACTGAATATAGGACTGCCTGCTACCCTTGCTATGTGGAGATGTGTGGTTCTCCTGCTGCAGAACGAAGATTTGCTAGTAAGAGATGTAGCTGCTGAGGTTATACAAGTGGCACAATCTGAAAAGAAGAGCAATAAAGGAACAGGTATGTCATCTTCTCTTTTAAATATTGTAAGATACATGGGAAAGAAAAGTTCTTCTTTTCTTACCACAAACTTCTTGCTAAGTGTAAAGTGATCCATGCATCTCTTAGAAACACATACCGTGAAACATAACAGCAAATTACGATGTTTGACTTTCACCATACTTTATCATTTTGCTTTTACTGTTCCACTACTACACGCTGTTCTGGTATAATTTGCATGTGGTTACGTGGATATGTTAAAAAGACAACAGCAGTGTTCAGCTTTGTGGTTCTTATGATGAATTAGCTATCATGTAATTCCACATTTTGAAAGTTCTTTAATACCAGCTTTGGCCTAATGTAATGCAGTGGAAGATACTCTTTGAATCCCAGGTTGTTATGGTAGCCTGATCACAGAGAGATCAGGGAAACAATATTCAGCAAATTGATTCATTATTAGACCTTGAAATCCACTTAGATCCAGATCAACAAAGAGAGTTCTCAGCACACACACAACATGCTTTCAAGGATGTGTACATTTTTGTCTATGTGCCCTAGTTTACTCAACCCTATTAACTTAAACATAGCTACAAACTGTGAGTAGGCTTAGCTAATTGATGTGCTTCCCTTTGAAAGTCTTGCTGACACATTCTTCCACGTGTTGTGAATAAATTAGTTTGCTACCAAGTTCATCTCTGGCTGATGGTCTGTACCTGTCTGTGCTACTCAGTAATGCCTATACTGACTTCTCTGCAATCAGTTCAAATTCATCAGCCATCTCCATGTGAACTTCTGCTAGATGGGAAATAAAGCAATTATTTTTTTTTTTTTTAAGAAAAAAAAAAAATTTGTTTGCCACTACTGTAGACAGAAGTATCCAGGGATGCGCTCCTGTGACAGATGTGTTGTTGAGCTGGCACTCTTAAAGCACAGTGCTGCGGGGCAGAAGAAAGTAAAAGTGGGATGTGTTACAGACAGCCTTTGTCCTGTTAAATCCCACAGTTGCCTCTGAGGAGCATCCTCAAGTATCTCAAAATAGTACTTTCTTTGGAAATAATATAATGCTGGATTTTCTTTCTGGGTCCTTATATCTTCTTCCATTTTGCTTGTTGTATACTGTATCAGGAGATGTTGTCCTGTAGTTGAATACTGTCTCTGTCTTACTAGTCAATACCAAAGTCTCATCAGCACTTGCTGTTACAACTTACCACTTTATAAAGCAGAAGTGGCCATAACGGAGGAAATAACATAATAATTGTTTTTTATTTCTCATGTCCCTAAATAGGATAGGGAACGGGAACCCCTTCCCAGACTTATATTAACTCATTAGTTACATTTAGTTGTACCTTCCTGTTCTTTCACCTAAACTGCTTTTAATTAAATCAGTGTCTTCTTGTGTGAGAAGCAAAGAATGCTGCTTTTGAAAAGACAGAATCCAGTTCCCCTGTTTCGCATTATTGCTCCTTGTGATCAGTTTTTTTCCCCAGTAAACTCTTTTTACTTGTTGTGCTTTATACCTTTTGAGGGAGCAGGACAAGGAGTTTTGCCCCTCTGACATTTACTTACAACCAGATTAAAATAAGTTACCTTTGAGTGTTTGAATTTTTTACTTCCATTTGCCCTCTTTTTTTCTTTTCTTTTTTTTTTTTTTTTTTTTTTTTTTTTTTTTTTTTCCTTTCCCTCATGTATGTGAGAGTATGCCATATGTTTGGGTCTGGGGTTCAGGTGTTTCATGGATTACTAGTGCTCTCTGACCTGGCAATTTTTAAATTACATTCAAATATCTTCTATTTTCTCTCAGTTTTCATAACATGAAAGTCTCTGATCTTTCACCATAGCACTAATTTTAAAATATGTAAGGTGGTAAACTGAAGTTCATTGGAAGCTATAAACCAACTCTCTTGAAACCTTTTAGTTGATAATAAATTATTGGCTATCTTACACTGACTTTTAATTTCTTATAATCATAGAATCGGTCAGGGTTGGAAGGGACTACAACAATCATCAAGTTCCAACCCCCCTGCCATGGGCAGGGACACCCTACCCTAGATTAGGCTGGACAGAGCCTCATGCAGCCTGGCCTTAAACACCTTCAGGGAAGTGGCCCCAACCACCCCCCTGGGCAACCCGTTCCAGGTCCTCACCACTCTCATGGTGAAGAACTTCTTCCTCTTTCTATTATATGATGACAAATAAGTATGGTGGCTCAGCAGTTTTATCATGTGATGAGAAAGAAAGATAAGTTGAAGGGTCAGAAAGACAAATGTTTAGAAATTCATGTTCATATTCTCTATAGTTGTTTCAATTTCATTAATTGCCATTACCACTAGCTAACAAGAAAGATTAAAGAGATTATTGTAATTTCAGCTTCATTCATGTATCAGAATTTTTTTATGTTCCAATAGCTGTTATATTTACAGAAATACCATACTGTAAAAATAGATTCTGGTGTGTTTCCCCCTTTACTGCTGTCAATTTGCTGTGCAGCAAGCAGGAATGTTGCTCACAAAAATCCAAGCACTGAACTTGCCAGCAATTTTTCCTTGTAGAACAGGTATGCAGCTCTGCAGGAGGAACTGGTTGTGAGAACAGATGAGCACTCATGAAGGCCAGAAGTGCCACCAGGGCCAACTTGCCTCAGGCCAGCTATCAAAACCGACCTTGAAAAGAAAAGTCAAAGGGTTGTTGTTGTAGGTGATTCCCTGTTGAGGGGAGCAGAGGGCCCCATATGCAGACCAAACCTGCTTCATAGAGAGGTCTGCTGTCTCCCTGGTGCCTGGGTAAGGATGTCGTAGGTGAACTTCCCACCCTTGTGAGTCCTTCAGACTATTATCTATTTATGATCTTTCTGGTGGGCAGTGATGATACATCAATGACAAGATCACAAGCAATTAAAAGAGACTTCAGGAACTTGAGGCAACTGATAAAGGGATCAGGAGATCAAGTTGTGTTCTCCTCCATCTCCCTGACATCAGCATTGGATGAGGAAATATATAGGAAGAGTCAACAGGTCAATTTTTGGCTCTGAGACTGGTGTTATTGACAGGGTTTTGGATTTTACAATCATGCCTCAATTTACAAGGCATCAGGATTGTGAGCAACTGGTGGGATGCACCTGTCCCAGAGTGGGAAAAGGATTCTGGGGCTGGAGTTGGCAGGGCTCATTGATAGGGCTTTAAATTAGATTTGAAGAGGAAGGAGGTTATTAATCTCATGCTGGCCTGTGACAAACAGTGGGGCAGCTCACCAGAGGCAGAGGGATGGAGTCGGAGTGCTAGTAAGGGCTCTTAACTTGTTGGCCTGAGGCAAGCCAGCAATGAGGAACAAGGACACCCCAAGGGAATCAAGGGGTTATTGGCACAGGTTTATGACACGGCCAGTCCAGCTGCACTGCCTCTATGTGAATACATGCAGCTTGGGCAATTAACAGGATGAATTAATGGCCACTGTGCTACTGGAAAGCCATGACATAGTGGCTGTTACTGAAACTTGTTGGGATGATTCCCATGACTGGAATGCTGGGATAGATGGGTACAAGCTTTTTAGGAAGGACAAGCAGGAGAGGAGGGGAGAAGGTGTTGCTCTACATCAGTGACCAGCTGGAATCAATGGAGCTCCACCTGGGGAAGGATGATGAGCTGGTTGAGAGAATACGTGTTAAGATTAAAGGGAAGACAGGGGAAGGTGATGTTACAGTAGGGGCCTGCTATAGGCCACCTGATCAGCAGAACCAAGCAGATGAAGTCCTCCATAGGTAAATATAGGCGGCTTCACATCCATAAGCCCTGGTCCTCATCAGGAATATCAACAACCCTGACATCTGCTGGAGGGACAACGCAGCAAGGCACGAACAATCCAGGATATTCCTGGAGTGCATAGATGATAGCTTCTTCCTCCAAAGGGTAGAGGAACCAACAAGAAAAGGGCTGGTGACCAATGTGATGCTCAGGGATAACCTTGGCTGCAGTTACCATGAAATGATAGAATTTAAGATCTTCAGGGCAACTAGCATGATTTATTCCAAGCTTACAACTCTGGGCTTTAGGCAGGCATACTTTGATCACTTCAGGGATCTGCTGGCCAAAGGACCATGGGACAAAGCCCTAGAGGGTAAAGGGGCTCAGGACAGGTGGTCAGTGTTCAAGGATCACCTTCCCCATGTCCAGGACCAAAACATACCAACAAAATGAAAATCAGGAAAGAATGCTAGGAGACCTGCCTGGCTGAGGAAGGAGCTCCTGGACACACTGGCACACAAAAACAAAGTGTACAAGGACTGGAAGAAAGAACAGCTAGATTAGGGAGTATATAAGGAAGCTGTCCAAGCAGCAAGAAACCTGGTTAGAAAGGCTGAAGGTCAGTTAGAATTGAATCCAGCCAGGCACATCGAGAGGAACAGCAAAAATTTCTAAAGGGATATTAATGGCAAAAAGATGTCTAGGAAAGAATGGGGCCCCCTCAGGAAAGAAACAGGTGAACTGGTGACAAGTGGCATGGAGAAGGCTGAGGTTCTCAATTACTTCTTTACCTGGGTCTTCACTGGGGCTCCAGTGACACTCCTGAAATCACAGAAGATAATGGCAGGGGCTGGAAGAAGAACTGCCCATAGTGAGTAAAGATCAGGTTTGTGACCATCTGATGAACCTGCAAGTGTTCAAGTCCATGGAACCTGATGGGATACACCCACGGGTACTGAGGAAATGGGCAGATTAGGTTGCTAAACTACTCTCTATTATATTCCAAAAGCCATGGTAGGCTGGTGAAGTCCCCACTGACTGGAAAAGGGGAAAAATAACTGTAGGTCAGTCTCACCTCTGTGTCTGGTAAGATCATGGAGCAGATCCTCCTGGAGGCACTGCTGAGGCAGAAAAGGTAATTTGGTACAACCAACACAGCTTCACCAAGGACAAATTGTGCCTGACAAACCTGGTGGCCTTCTGTGACAAGGTCACAACATTAACAGACAGGGGATGAACAACTGACATCATCTATCTGGACCTGAGCAAAGCCTTTGACACTGTCCCACACCACATCCTGGTCTCCAAGCTGGTAAAATATGGGTTCAGTGGATAAAATATGGTTTGACAGCTGCATCCAAAGAGTGGCCGTCAATGGGTCCATGTCCAAGTGGAGGCTAGTGACAAGTGGTGTCCCTCAAGGGTGAGTACTGGGACCAGTCTTTTTCAACCTCCATGTCAGTTACATGGACGGTGGCACTGAGTGCACCTTCAGCAAGTTTGCTGATGACACCAAGCTGTGTGGTGTGGCTGACATGCTGAAAGGATCTATCCAGAGGGACCTTGACAGGCTGAAGAGGTGGGCCCAAAGCCAACTTCATGAAGTTCAACAAGACCAAGTGCAAAGTCCTGCACCTGGGGTGGGACAATCCCAAGCACCAATTTAGGCTGGGCAGTGACTGGCTTGAGAAGCAGCCCTGGGTAGAGGAACTTGGGGTTATTGGTGGATGAGAAGTTCAACATGAGCCACCAATGTGCACTTGCAGCCTGGAAAGCTGACTGTAACCTGGGCTGCATCAAGAGAAGTGTGGCCATCAGGTCAGGTGAGGTGATTCTCCCCCTCTACTCTGCTCTGGTGAGACCCCACTTGGAGTACTGCATCCAGTTCTGGAACCACTATTACAAGAAAGATCTAGGCTTGCTGGAGAGTGTGCAGAGAAGGGCCATGAAGATGTTCAGAGAGCTGGAGCACCTCCTCTGTGAAGACAGACTGAGAGAACTGGGGCTGTTCAGTCTGGAGAAGGCCCTTATGACTTTTAGTGAGTGTAAACACTGCAGTTTCCTTAAGTAATTAATCCATGCATCTTTGGATCACTTAATTTATGAGAGCAGTAACCTTGCATAGTCTGAAATCCAGGGTAACAAAATGTGATAGAAGAACCCTGTGAAAATTGCAGGGCTCCTATCTTCACTCTACCTTGCACTTCAACCTCCAAGAAAATCCCTACAAAACCTACTATTTTTTATAGAAGGCAAGGATTTCCACTGTTACAAATAAAGTTAATTTTAAAAATTACTTGTATTCATACAGAGAAGCTTGGTCTAGTTTTGTAATATGTGTAAAAGCTCAGAATTGGGAGGGGAAGTTAGGCTGGCTGGCAGCAGTCATTCTCTGAGCAGAGCAGGTCAGCTTTGTAACTCACTGGAAAAGAGAGAAATTTAGGAAGGTTTACCTTGATAAAAGCACCAACTTAGCAAATAGTTAAGGATTTCTTAATAGCTTGAACAATATAAACCCCATCAAGTCAAGGTATTGTCTGTAGGCTTTGTTGTTGTTTCCTCATGCATTGAGGTGTAAACTTCTAGGGGATTGTTTTGTTCCTTTTAGTGTGAGGTAGAGTGCAGGAAGTCTTGTATTCAGTGTAAATGTAGAATAGCAGCTTTGAAGTCTAATTAAATTAGTGACCCATGGCTGTGTAAAGTCTAGACCTATTCACAGCAGCATTTCTTATCCAAGAGGGCTACTTCTTACAAGAAAGAATATCATTTAAGTCAGAGAAATAGAAATTTTCTTTCTCTGCTGCTGATTGCTTTACTGAAAATCCTGAAAGCTCGAGTAACTCAGTGCTAGAACAAAAAGTGTGTTCATTTAATTATGGCTTTTTTATCCATAGAAAGGTTACCCTAAGTTATGAGCTTGTCAGTATTACAGGAGTGCAAATAAGCAATTTTTTACTATTTTTAGTAAATAAGACAGAGCAATTCTGTAAAATTCTGTATTAAAAATACCATTAGTCAGCCTAATCTTAATGTTGGTAAATTACCGCATTAACCTTAAATGTATTTAAGAGCATTTTTTAGAGTTGTCAGCACAAATTTAGCTGATTTTTAGATTTGAACTGAATCAAGGGGGGCAATGCCATTCTGGAATGTATTGGAAGGGCTGTGACTAGTATGCTGAGAGAGGTTCTCCTGCCACTCTAACTCTGCCCTGCTGAGGCCACATCTGGAGTATTGTGTCCAGTTCTGGGCCCCCCAGTTCAAGAGGGACATAGAACTACTTGAGAGAGTCCAACACAGAGCCACAAAGATGATTAAGGGAATGGACCATCTCTCTTATGAGGAGAACCTGAGGGAGCTGGGGCTCTGCTGTTTGGATAAGAGGAGACTGAGAGGTGACCTCATCAATGTTTATAAATATGGAAAGGGTGAGTGCCAGGAGGATGGAGCCAGGCTCTTCTTGGTGATGCCCAATGACAGGACAAGGGGCAATAGGTGGAAGCTGAAGCATAGGAAGTTTCGTGTAAACATGAGGTGGAATTTTTCCCCTGTGAAGGTGACAGAACACTGGAACAGGCTATCCAGGGGGGTTGTGGAGTCTCCCTTTCTGGAGATATTCAAAGCCCACCTGGACATGATCTGCCAGACTGGATGAGCTTACAAGGTCCCTTTAGCCCCTGACATTCTGTGATTCTGATGAGCAATTGCTTAGATGAGCAATTAGATTTTCAAACTTGAGTAATCTTTTGAAAGTGCCTGCCTATTTTATCAGCCTATGTATTCTTCTTAAATATAGTTCAGGCCTTCAAGAACTTTCCGCTACATATACTGTGAAATAGCAGTATTGTAGATAGATGAAAAAACTGGCTCATGGACTAGAAACTGTGTGGCTGCAGCAGAGTGTTGTTCAGCAAAAGCTGGGTAAGCGCTCTACTCTCAGCAGCACCATCACTGGGTGCATTGTTATGATTTTTGAAAATCAGTCCAATGTTGTTATTATGTCCCTTAGCTCTTGAGTAATTCTGAGAATAGGACTCGGACTATAGATGATGTACTAATTTTTTATCATATTGCTGATTTGATACACTGGTAAAAAATTGAGGTGTGCTAATCCTGTTCCTTCTGTTCCCATTTCATGTGCATAAGAAATAAGCAATAGATAATCTCCTGTACTAGGAGTTTCTGAATGGAAGGCAAGACAGAGCTCTCTTTTCTTCTCTTGATGGTTATTCCTTCCTGATAGATTCTACTTCTTTATCTTCAGAAAAAAAAAATTAGTGAAATTGACAAATGTCCTGGTTTTTGATTCACCAGCAAACAAACATTGTTAGCTGGCTGATTTAAAGAAGCTGACTGGCCCTTCTGAAAGACATGCTATTGGTAAGGGGGTGGCACTGTTCTACAGAGCAAATTGGGTTGAGAGCCTTCTGGAAGTCTTTTTTTTAGGCATTAACTCGTTTTAGTAGTCCATATTATCTCAGTCCTATCTCACTATATCAGACTAAATGCTAAATGTATGTAGGAGCCTTTCAGCAAATTTTCTTTTGCTTGTTGACCAGAGAGTGTAAATGCAAGTAAAGGAGGAAGCTGAAATGTGCTGCTTGGGGGGAGAAAAGTATGATTTAATCAGAAGAAAGAACTAAAACATTTTTGAGGTGATGTTGAATTCCTTTCCAGACTTTTCCTTTCTATGCTTTCTCCTTGTGAACTGTGATGTCTCCTTATCCTGATGAAAAGCAAAGCTGCTTGTTTCTTGCACCTCTTTTTTTTCTACACATGATAAATATAGAAGACAAATTAAAAATAAAACTTCTTCATTAATCTAAAGTAGGTGTTTCTATCACAAATGTGCATGCAAGAAGGCTTATCTGCATGAGGGGTTTTGTGGGGTGTAGTGGTGTAAATAAGCTTTACCAGAAATAGGAAAGGGGAAGTTAAGAGATCAGATTAACCATGTTAACATTTGAAAGAGATTAACAGAGAAAAGATCCCACTCAGACTTATAATCTAAAAATCTCCCTCAGTGAACCTACAGGTATGCCAAAGTTTTCATACAGATGTGCCCTAAGAAGATCTAAGTCTGAATTCATCATTAACACTGCAGGTGATATCAGCAAATCATGGGTGACTGGCATGATCCCAAAACTTGTACTCCAGAAGTCCTTTACAGCTGATCCCTAAAGTATTTCAGGGCAAGTGACGTACATTTAAATTGGTCCAGTTACTGATGAAAGAGCTTAAAATGCTAAAAATAACATTGTCATTGTAGCGAGGAGAAGAGCATCTCACATACTGCACAGGAAAGAGCAAAGGAAAATATTCAACTTTAATTGTTGCCTCACTGCTTGTTGGTATTTGAAACTCTCTTTTTATACTATTCCTCAAAGTGCATGCGAACTTCAGCCATAGCAAAAGGAGCTTTTCTTCCATATGTTTACCATTGGGTAAATGTATTAAACAGATTAGGAAAAGCTTTAGTTCATCAGCATGTCAAGTTAACCCTCCTCTCCCCAAACCTGTTCACTTAAGTGCTAAATCTGTGCTGTGGGGCTGGAGGTGGGAAATATCTTCAGTTTAAAGCTTGCACGATTGCTGTGTATAATACTCATATTTTAAGTTGCTTGTCTCTTTCTGCATGAAACATATAAAGGAGAACTCCCCTTTTCACATGACTAATGGGTTCGTTCTCCTGCCAAACTTGGGGACAGATTCACCACTTTTTGCTGTACTCTGTGCTGGCATAAACTTCCAGTTAGGCTAAAGGGAGGACTGTGATGAAGAGTGTCAGGTTATTCTGATCCTGGATGAAGATTAATGTGTAGGGTTCAGCTTTTTTAATGCACTGGATGACTTGCCCTGATGTTCAGGTTAGGCTAACAGACCTCTGAGGCCTCAGGCGGCTCCTTTAGTTGTGACTCTTAAAACTCATTCTGGCAGCTGCACAGCTTTGAGGAGTAAGTGGTGATTACCTGAACATAAACTAGGGAACTGCATGCATGCAGACCATTTTGAGGATGCATTAACTGTGGTAGGATCCCAGGTGATTGATTTCCTTTCCTTTAAGTCATACTTAACACATTTTCTTCTCTATGCAGAGATTTTAATTTCTTCTCTGTTTAGAGATTTGATAGAGGGTTGAAAAAAAACCCACAAAGTCAGAACTTGTCTGTTGCAAAAGTTCTGACTGAAAGAGATGTGTTGAAACTGCTGTCTGGTGGTCTTCTACTAGCCAACCTGAAAATGGAAGTTGGTTGATAGTCCTGTGGATAGTTCCAGCTGCATACAGAAGACTGAGCATTTTCGTTCTAGATCATAGGATGGTAGAATGGTTTAGGTTGGAAGGGACCTCAAAGATCATCCAATTCCAACCCCCCTGTGCCATAGGCAGGGACACCTCTCACTAGAACAGGTTGCTCAAGACCTCATCCAAACTGGCCTTGAACACCTCCAGGGAGGGAGCATCCACAACCTTTCTGGGCAACCTGTGCCGGTGTCTCACCATCCTCACTGTAAAAAACTTCTTCCTAACATCTAGTTTTAACCTCCCCTCTGCCAGTTTAAACCCATTACCCCTCGTCCTGTCATTACAAGACATTGTAAGTAGTTCATCCCCAGCCTTCCTGTAGCCCACTTTAGATACTGGAGGGCCACTACAAGGTCTCCTCAAAGCCTTCTCTTCTCTGGGCTGAAGAGCCCCAACTCTCATACCCTGTCCTCATAAGAGAGGTGCTCCAACCCTCTAATCATCTTTGTAGTGTAATGTCAACTGCTATGATGCAGAAATGTAAGAGCTTCCTACAACTGGATCCGTTTCAGGTGTTTCCTACCACCTTTTGTTGGAAAACCCACGAAATTGAAAAGAGCATTTTGAAAATACTTATTGCTGCCCATGACTTCAAGCTACTTTGAGAGTCTTTTGCAATTTTAGAACCTATTGGTCAGGAAAATCTCCCAGTCAGGTCTTGTGATATGTCACAGATACTTGGGAGCTGTCCAGAAGTTCTCACAGCTGGATTACTAATGAAAAATTGCTAATCATGCGAGACAGAATATGTTGATGTTCCTTGTACTGGGGACAAGTGGAAGGAAGATTAATGACTTCTTTTTTTTTTTTTTCTGCAATCAGCTCCAGGATTTCTTCTGTCTCTACAGTTTCCTTGATAACTACATTCTGGTAACTAGGTGCACAGCTCACTAGACAGAGATGGATTTCAAAGCCTGTTGTAAAAGGGGAGTCTTTTGAGATGAATGTTAAGATTTAAATGGGAGGTGGCATTTGTTCAAAGGGCCTTTAAGCAGTGTAAAGAGAAAAGGAGCATAGACAAGACCAATCCAAGCAGAAGAGAATATAATAAAAATGCCATACAATCAAAAGCAGAAAAGAATTGAAGCAAAGCAGAGATGCTACTTTTGCAGAATGAGATAGAATCATAGAATGGTTTAGGTTGGAAGAGACCTCCAAGACCAGCCAGTTCCAACCCCCTGCCATAGGCAGGGTCACCTCCCACTAGAAGA
>VWZI01013618.1:102105-120534 GCA_013396835.1 Psilopogon haemacephalus | reverse complement strand
CTTCTTTATGAAGAGAGCCTGGAAAGCCCTGAAACCACAGAAACACAGGGGTAGAGGTGATTGGTGCTCAGGAATAATTGGCCAGCAGAAATCTCCCTGCCAAACAATTCACAGCAGATTTCTCCTCCGTGACTTGATGGCACCGAACAGTAACACAACACCAGAAACCAGCTGAAAAACATTTCAAACAGTCAAATAGTCAAAATGTTGCTCCTAATTTTATTGCTCACAACCCACTTGCTGTTTGCTTCCAAACGTGTATATGCCTTTCATGCTTTAAATTCTCTCTTTCTGCAGTCTCTGCAAAACTTCTTTTTCTTCATTCTTTTCTTTCACCTTCCTGTTTTCTAGCAACTTTCTGAACTTCCTTTTTTTTATCATTTTCTTTTCCCTTCCTGTAGCAGACAGCAACTTTCTGAACTTCCTGTGTTTTGTGCAAACATGAAATAAAGGCACTTTTGCAGAGCTCCTGAACACCTCTGTAGTCTAAAAAATTATCTGGACTGGCTGAAAAACACCTGCCTGCATTTCAGTCCAGTTTAGAGCAGTCAAGAGAGCCTATAACGTTCCATAGAAGTTGCATATTGCCATTTTTAAGGGGGAAGACTCAGAAAATGAAGATTTGTTAAAGCCACGAAGCCCTGGAAAGCCCTGAAACTACACAAACACAGGGGTGGAGGTGATTGGTGCTCAGGAATAATTGGCCAGCAGAAATCTCCCTGCCAAACAATTAGCAGTGGATTCCTCCTCTGTGACTTGATGGCACCAAACAGTAACCCAACACCAGAAACCAGCTGAAAAACATTTCAAACAATCAAATAGTCAAAATGTTGCTCCTAATTTTATTGCTCACAACCTGCTTGCTGTTCGTTTCCAAATGTGGAGATGCCTTTCATGCTTTAAATTCTTTCTCTCTTTCCTGTTCCTGCAAAACTTCTTTTTTTTTTTTCTCCCTTCTTTTCTTTCCCCTTTCTGTAGCAGACAGCAAGTACCTTAACTTCCTGTGTTTTGTGCAAACATGAAATAAAGGCACTTTTGCAGAGCTCCTGAACACCTCTGTAGTCTAAAAAATTATCTGGACTGGCTGAAAAACACCTGCCTGCATTTCAGTCCAGTTTAGAGCAGTCAAGAGAGCCTATAACGTTCCATAGAAGTTGCATATTGCCATTTTTAAGGGGGAAGACTCAGAAAATGAAGATTTGTTAAAGCCACGAAGCCCTGGAAAGCCCTGAAACTACACAAACACAGGGGTGGAGGTGATTGGTGCTCAGGAATAATTGGCCAGCAGAAATCTCCCTGCCAAACAATTAGCAGTGGATTCCTCCTCTGTGACTTGATGGCACCAAACAGTAACCCAACACCAGAAACCAGCTGAAAAACATTTCAAACAATCAAATAGTCAAAATGTTGCTCCTAATTTTATTGCTCACAACCTGCTTGCTGTTCGTTTCCAAATGTGGAGATGCCTTTCATGCTTTAAATTCTTTCTCTCTTTCCTGTTCCTGCAAAACTTCTTTTTTTTTTTTCTCCCTTCTTTTCTTTCCCCTTTCTGTAGCAGACAGCAAGTACCTTAACTTCCTGTGTTTTGTGCAAACATGAAATAAAGGCACTTTTGCAGAGCTCCTGAGGACCTTTGTAGTGTAATAGGCATCTTTGGGACTTGGCCTTCTGAAGGTTATAGTGCTGCAGAGGTGCTTTGCCTCTTTGCCATTGCTCTTATTTATTGTGATTACCTATCAGCCTGTGCTGCGTTTCTAGGGCAGTGATATCTTTTTAGACCTTGCCAGCAGGGAAATAAGAGTTTCCTGTCTGGAACTCAGCCATGCCAGGGATGCCATCTCAATAATCTCTGTCAATCAGTATGGGACAGAGAGTAAGATGAGGTACAAGACACGATCACAGAACCACACTGAATCACAGAAGCAGGCAGGCTGGCAAACCCTCTCAGGATCACCAAGTCCAACCTAGAACCCTGCTCTACAAGATTCACCTTCAAACATAGATCCAAGCACCACATCCAAACCACCCTGAAACACATCCTGGGTGGGTGATTCCATCACCTCCCAGCTCATTCCAGTCCCTCACCACTCTCTCCAGCAAAAACTTTTTCCTAATGTCCAATCTAAACCTCCCCTGTCACAGCTTGAGGCCGTTCCCCCTTGTCCTATCTCCAATTCCATGTGAGCAGAGCCCATAATGTCCCTTCAGGTAGCTGTAGACAGCCATGAGATCTCCCCTCAGCTTCCTCTGTTTCACACTAACCATTCCCAGCTCTCTCAGTTGCTCCTCATCAGATTTATTCTCCAGGCCCATCCCCAGCTTCATTGACCTCCTCTGGACTCACTCCAGCATCTCCACATCTCTCCTGTATTGCCATGCCCAAAACTGAACACAACACTTGAGGTGTGGCCTCACCAGAGACGAGTCCAAGGGAACAGTCACCTCCCTGCTCCTGCTGATGCAGCCTGTGACATTTGTTGGACCAAGTGTAATGCAGAAAGACTCAATTGTAAGGTCATGGTTTGCTAGAAAATACCCAGAGAAAGTGAGCAATGTTAGATAAGATGTCACAAACATTTCAGTAAATTTTCCAGTTAGTTCTCTGGGAATTGCTGGTGGAGGAGAAGCTGAAGATGAGGTAGCAGTGTGCACTTGCAGCCCAGAAAGGGAAGCAGAAGCTGGGATGCATCAGAAGTGTGGACAGTAGGTCCAGGGAGGTGATACTCCCCTTCTACTGCGCTCTGCTGAGAGCCCACCTGGAGCACTGCATCCAGTGCTGGAGCTCCTATTACAAGAAGGATGTGGAGATGCTGCAGGTGCCCGGAGAAGGGCCATGAGGATACTCTGAGGACTGCAGCACCTCCACTGTGAGCACAGACTGAAAGAGTTGGGGCTGTGCAGGCTGCAGCAGTGGAGGCTCCCAGGTGACCTTCTTGTGGCCTTCCAGGATCTGCAGTGGACTACAAAAAAAGCTGGGCAGGGACTTTTTAGGGTCTCAGGGAGTGACGAGACTAGGGAGAATGGAGCAAAGCTGGAGGTGGGGAGATTGAGCCTGGATGTGAGGAGGAAGTTGCTGAGCATGAGAGTGGTGAGAGGCTGGAATGGGTTGCCCCTGCAGGGAGGTGTTTGGGGCCAGATCCCTGGAGGTGTTTGGGGCCAGGCTGGCAGAGGCTGTGGGCAGCCTGCTCTAGGGTAGGGTGTCCCTGGGCATGGCAGGGGGGTTGGGACTGGCGGATCTTTGTGGTCCTTTCCAACCCTGACTAATTCTATGATTCTACATTAACATATAATTTGTCAACAGGAGTAAACTTTATTTTCTGAACTGGAAGTACTGTCTCTTTGGATACATATCAAAGCAGTCCCTGAGCTTTCTGCATTAGGAAGATTTCAGCAAGCTTTTCTATCAGTCTTTGTCACTTGGCCACAAATGCCTTGCTTCCAGGTGACACTGGGTGTGTTGCTCCTTTGACTTGAACACAACTTTGTCCTAAACATTTGAAGGGTAATTGTGTGACCTCTAAAGCTGACAGCTTATGAGTGATCTATGAAAGCCATCCTGAGCAGTAAATCACAAGGAAGTTTTGCTTCGTTTGTTGATATGTCCAGACAAGACCTGAGAATTGCTTTTTTATATCACAGAGTAGAATAAATAATTTAATTTGCATGCACAAAGATGGAAGGAGAAAAAAAACAGCAATTTTGTTCATTAACGACATTTCCATGACAATTTTCTGACCCATTTGCCTGCTTGATGAACATCAACAGCACTTTAAGTTGTACATGGAAGCTGTAATTTTTTTAAAGGCTTATGATATTATAGAATCATAGAATCATAGAATGGTTTAGGTTGGAAGAGACCTCAAAGATCATCCAGTTCCAACCCTCCTGTGCCATAGGCAGGGACAACTCCCACTAGATCAGGATGCTCAAGACCTCATCCAGCCTGGCCTTGAACATATCCAGGGAGGGAGCAGCCACAATGTCCCTGGGCANAGCAGAGCTGCTGCAGCCCTCTCAGCATCTTGGTGGCCTCCTCTGGACTGGCCCCAACAGTTCCATGTCCTTCTTGTGTTGGGGACTCCAGAACTGCACACAGTGCTCCAGGTGGGGTCTGAGGAGAGCAGAGTAAGGGGGCAGAATCCCCTCCCTTGCCCTTCTGGCAAAGCTTCTCTTGCTGCAGCCCAGCACACAGTTACTGTCTGGGCTGTGTGTGCACACTGCAGGCTCATGTTGAGCTTCTCATCCATCCAGACCCCCAGGTCCTTTTCCTCAGAGCTGCATTATTATGCGAGGGGGAAGATAAAAGTCTATTCACTCGTGCCCCTGTATCTTTAATTCTGAAGGGCAGAGCCAGAGAACAGCGAAACAGAGCAAGAAAAACAGCAGATGTTTTCTTATTTAAGAGTTATGTACTAAGAACTTCCCTTTAGGGAATCACCAGCTCCAGCAGTTTTGTCAAGCACTGTCACCGAGCCAAAGTGCACCTCAAGATGTCTGAGCAGCCTGCAGCCTAGGAAACGGAGAAAATCACTTTGCACTCTCCTTCCATAAATCTCCTCAGACGTGACAAAGCAGAGGAGGGAAGGGGGAGGGTGGTGAAGCCACAACAGAAAGCAGAAGTGTTCCAGAAAGGCCAAGGTGATGGCTTGGAGAAAGTCACCACAACATGCACCTTTGTCCTTCAGCTGGCTGAGGAGAATACCTAAACACTGCTTTCTTACATTGTAGTAAATCTTTCTTACGTTGTAGCAAACCTTTCTCACATTGTAGCAAGTCTTTCTTGCATTGTGGTAAATATTTTTTTACATTGTAGTAGATCTTTCTCACACAGTAGCAAATCTTTCTCACATTGTAGTAAGTATTCCTCACATTGTAGTAAGTATTCCTCACATTGTAGTGCATCTTTCTTACACTGTAGTGCATCTTTCTTACATTGTAGTAAATCTTTCTTACATTGTAGTAAATCTTTCTCACATTATAGCAAATGTTTCTCACACTGTAGTAAATATTTTTTTACGTTGCAGTAAATCTTTCTTACATTGTAGTAAATCTTCCTCACATGATAGTGAATCTTTCTCACATTGTAGCAAATCTTTCTCACATTGTAGTATTTCTCACATTGTAGCACATCTTTCTTACGTTGTAGCGAGTCTTTCTTACATTGTACTAAATATTTCTTACATTGTAGTAAATCTTTCTTACATTGTAGTAAATCTTTCTCACATTATAGCAAATGTTTCTCACACTGTAGTAAATATTTTTTTACGTTGCAGTAAATCTTTCTTACATTGTAGTAAATCTTTCTCACATGATAGTGAATCTTTCTCACATTGTAGCAAATCTTTCTCACATTGTAGTATTTCTCACATTGTAGCACATCTTTCTTACGTTGTAGCGAGTCTTTCTTACATTGTACTAAATATTTCTTACATTGTAGCAAATCTTTCTCACATTGTAACAAATCTTTCTCACATTGTAGTAAATCTTTCTTACATTGTAGCAAATCTTTCTCACATTGTAGTAAATCTTTCTTATATTGTAATAAATCTTTCTCACATTGTAGCAAACATTTCTCACATTGGAGTAAATCTTTCTTACATTGTAGTAAATCTTTCTCACGTTGTAGCAAATCTTTCTTATATTGTACTAAATCTTTCTCACATTTTAGCAAATCTTTCTCATATTGTGACCAATCTCTCACATTGTAGCAAATCTTTCTCATATTGTAGTAAATCTTTCTCACATTGTAGCAAATCTCACATTGTAGCAAATCTTTCTTATGCTGTAGCAAATCTTTCTTACATTGTAGTGAATCTTTCTTACATTGTACTAAATCTTTCTCACATTGTAGTAAATATTTCTTACATTGTGGTAAATCTTTCTCACATTGTAGCAAATCTTTCTTATGCTGTAGTAAATCTTTCTTACATTGTAGCAAATCTTTCTCACATTGTAGCGAATCTTTCTTACATTGTAGTAAGTCTTTCCTACATTGTAATGGAAAAAAACATGTCCAGCCTCAGAAAAAAAATTCCAAAACATAAAGTAACTTTATAGAACAAACTAATTTGTTATTTTAACCTTGAAAATCTTGTGTACAACTTCCCTTCCCAGGCAGCAAATGGTCATATCTACAAATGTTAGGAGTCCCATGACAAAGTTGGTAGTTTCCCCTTCTGTAACGAATATTTAAGTTCCAACATGCAGAAAACAGGAAAATATTAAACTTTATATAAGCACCCACATCCACACCAAACAAGCGAAACAAAATTCAAACAATAACTATTTACAACTCATCAAGCTTTGAGCATCCAGACGGGAATTGCTCACACAGATATACCACAGGAATTCTCAGGGCAGTTTGAGGGAGGAGAGGAATACTGGCACAACCTGGAGACTTCAGTAAATGATAGATGATTTACTCACTAGGTATGTGGTACAGCAGCCAGGCTGGAGGGCAGGGATGGCATCCAGAGGGAGCTGGGCAGGCTGCAGAGGTGGCCACAAGCCAAGCTCAGGAGGTTCAACAAGGCCAACTGCAAGGTCCTGCAGATGGTTCAAGGCAATGCAAAGCACCAATGCAGGCTGGGCAGTGCCTGGCTGGAGAGCAGCCCTGAGGAGAGGGACTTGGGGGTGCTGCTGGTGGAGGAGAAGCTGAAGCTGAGGCAGCAGTGTGCACTTGCAGGGCAGAAAGGCAAGCAGGGCCTGGACAATAAATCTTATGAGGAGGAACTGAGGGAGCTGGGGATGGTTAGTGTGAAAGAGAGGAGGCTGAGGGGAAATCTCATTGCTGTCTACAGCTACCTGAAGGGACATTGTGGAGAGGCTGCTGCTGGGCTCTGCTCACAGGGAACCGGAGATAGAAGAAGGGGGAACAGGCTCAAGCTGAGACTGGGGAGGTTTAGGTTGGACATTAGGAAAAAGTTTTTGATGGAGAGAGTGGTCAGGGACTAGAATGAGCTGCCCAGGGAGGTGACAGAGTCCCCAGCCCTGGATGTGTTTCAAGGTGGCTTGGGTGTGATACTTGGGGCTATGTTTGAAGGTCAATCTTGTAAAATAGGGTTCTAGGTTGGGCTTGGTGATCCTGAGGGGTTATTGCAACCTGCATGTTTCTGTGATTCTGTGATACCTGTGGTTGAGACACTAAATATAAGTTAGGATATAATTTACTCAGCTCACTGTAAAAGATATTGCCAAATTGCACCAAAAACTTATTGCCAAATTTGACTCTTTTTTCTAGTTCTCAATCCCTGCCTTCTGTAGAACAGAGGAAATACCAATTAACATCATACACTTACATATTAAGAAATTTTAGGGAGACAAGATTTAAACTGGGCTAAGCTTTCAAGTTTCTAATCTTCATTTCTATTCTAATTTTCAGTACAGGGGAAGCCTTATAGAAATTCACAAAGCCTCTTATTTGCAGCTGTAAAAGTATCATGCTTAGGATATAAAAAGCATTAACAACAAATTCTGTCTGGCTTTGTCTGAGATAATAATTTTGCAAGTATGATGGTGAAACAAAGACAGCATCTTTGCTTTGATAATGGGTGGGAGCAATCCCAAGCAGAACTCCAGGCTGGGTGGGGAATGGCTGAGAGCAGCCCTAAGGAACAGGTCCTGGGGGTTTGGGGTGGTGCAAAGCTGAAGATGAGGCTGCAGTGTGAGTGCAGCCCAGACAGCAACTGTGTGCTGGGCTGCAGCAAGAGCAGCTGTGGGCAGCAGGGCAAGGGAGGGGATTGTGCCCCTTGGCTCTGCTCTCCTCACACCCCACCTGCAGCACTGTCTGCAGCTCTGCAGCCCCCAGCACAAGCAGCACATGCAAGGGTTGGAGGCAGTGCAGAGGAGGCCACCAAGATGCAGCTGAGAGGGCTGCAGCAGCTCTGCTGTGAGGACAGGCTGAGAGAGTTGGGGCTCTGCAGCCTGGAGAAGAGAAAATTTCCAGCAGACCTTGGAGTGGCCTTGCAGGATCTGAAGGGGGCTGCAGGAGGGCTGGGGAGGGACTACTGACAAGGTCTTGTAATGAGAGGATGAGGAGGAATGGGTTTGGAGTGTCAGAGGTGAGATTGAAACTGGATGGGAGGAGGAAGTTGTTTGCAGTGAGGGTGGTGAGACACTGGCACAGGTTGCCCAGGGAGGTTGTGACTGCTCCCTCCCTGGAGGTGTTGAAGGCCAGTTTGGGTGACACCTTGAGTGACCTGTTCTAGTGGGAGGTGTCCCTGCCTGTGGCACAGGGGGGTTGGATCTGGCTGA
Source organism: Psilopogon haemacephalus (assembly GCA_013396835.1). Classification (NCBI taxonomy): domain Eukaryota; kingdom Metazoa; phylum Chordata; class Aves; order Piciformes; family Megalaimidae; genus Psilopogon; species Psilopogon haemacephalus. The sequence continues at coordinate 112,281 of VWZI01013618.1, read as the reverse complement.
GCTTTGAGTTCCCTTCCATCCTAAACCATTCTATGATTCTATGAACTCTCTCAGCATAAGTTCAATCTGCACTCTTCTGCCTACCAAAGCATGGTTGAGGCAGAACATTACCAAGTGAACTTTGGGTTACACTCTACACCTGCCTGAACTGCTGCACTGATATTGCATCTCATTTCCATACTGCTAATGTTTTAGTTTCAGAACAGAAAGAGGCTTTTAATATCACTTATTACTATTATGTGCAGACAACAAAAAACAAAGAGGATGATGGCTGAATACGTCAATTTACATTTCCTAGTTCTGGTCTTCTTTTATTTAAAAGTTTCTTATAAGGAATGATAGAATCATACAACAATTTAGGTTGAAAGGGAGCTCAAAGCTCAGCCAGTTCCAACTCTCCTGTGCCATAGGCAGGGGCACCTCCCACTAGAACAGGTCACTTGAGGCCTCATCTAACCTGGCCTTGAACACCTCCAGGGAGGATGTGGAGCACAGATTCTGTGCTCCACAACCTCCCTGGGCAGCCTGTGCCAGTGTCTGAGCACCCTCATTGCAAAGAACTTCTTCCTATATATATAATTACATTACTCCCTTCCTGGAGGTGTTCAAGGCCAGTTTGAATGAGGCCTTGAGCAACCTGTTCTAGTGGGAGGTGTCCCTGCCTTATGGCACAGAGGGGCTGGAACTGGATGAGCTTTGAAGCCCCTTCCAACTTATACCATCCTATGATATTTCTTAAAAATAATTGAAGCTGCTGGGTTTGGAATTGCTGCACTGAAATTAACACAAGAACAGTTTGCACAAAGCCCCCTGAAACAAATTTTTTAAATTTTTTTTTTTTTTTTTTTTACACATTAAACCTCACTATGAGCAGTAGGACTAATAAACATACCAAGAAAGAGAGAAAGTGAGAGAGAAAGAGAGGAAGGAAGAGAAATGAAGAGAGAAAGGAAGAGAGATGAAGAGAGAAAGGAAGAGAGAGGGAGAAAGGAAGGGAGAGGGAGAGAGAGAGGCAGAGAGAGAGAGAGGGAGAGAGAGAGGGAGAGGGAAAGGGAGAGAGAGAGAGAGGGAGAGAGAGAAAGAGAAAGAGAGAGAATGAGAAAGAGAGAGAAAGAGTGAGAGAAAGAGAAAGAGCAAAGAGAAAGAGAGCGAGAAAGAGAGAGAATGAAAGAGAGTGAGAGAGAAAGAAAGAATGAGAAAGAGAAAGAGCAAAGAGAAAGAGAGCGAGAAAGAGAGAGAGTGAAAGAGAGTGAGAGAGAAAGAATGAGAAAGAGAAAGAGCAAGAGAGAAAGAGAGAAAGAAAGAGAGAGAGAAAGAGAGAGAATGAAAGAGAGAGAGAGAGAGAGAGAAAGAGAGAGAGAGAGAAAAAGAAGGAAGGAAAATGTGTGATCATGTTTGTCTGGACTGGGAAAACCATCCCCATCTCTATTTTATACACAGCCTTCCCCAGAGATTATAGCTGCACTGTATAATTTTAGGCAAAATTAGACCAAATCCTGAGTGTTATTCTGAACGTGGGTCAAGAAGGCAATGACTCAGCCCATTCGTCTGGCAGTAGTTCATTAAGATCCATCAGCTGGGGAGGTACACAAAAGTAATCTGTGTTTCAAACACCAGTGGCATCACTAAATTATTCAAATTATACAATAGCACTTGAAACTTGTCTGCAGATGTAATATGCTCTGCCAGGGCACTGGATAATACCACTTTGAAACTGTTTGCTTTAATTCAGTCCTGCAGATGATCTGAGGTGTCTGCATTTTTAGAAGCTGATCTCGTATTATTTCACTGTCAAAGGTTAAGCCCTTCTGGAGGGTCTTACCTGGAATTGGACCCTGACTCCTCCATGAGGGTGGTCTGACCTGCCCCCAGGTGTTGTGTTTAGCCCCCTCCCACTTTGTGATGAGACTATGACAAAGGGAGGGATGAAATTCCTGTTTCTTCCTCTTGGATCACTACTCCTCACTTGCCCAGCACCTTGCTGCCCTGCTCACCACCTGCTCTCCAGCAAACACATGAGGAGAGCAACCATTATTTGGAACTCACTGAATCCCACCAGCATCCATCTGCAACCCCCACTTATCTCCAACTTCACTGCTTGGATTCAACTTTCATCCACTCCCATCTACTGGTTGTGTTTTAATATTTTGCATTTTGTTCCCTTTCCCCCTATCCTCTGTAATTCCCCTTGCCTTATGCCTATACACTGTATTTCAGTTCCCTTTTCCCCCCATTCTCTATAATTCCCCTTACCTTATGCCTATACCCTGTATTTCAGTTCCCTTTTTCCCTATCTTCTGTAATTCCCTTTACCTTATACCTGTGCCCTGTATTTCAGTTCCCTTTTCCTCCCATCCTCTGTAATTCCCCTAACCTTATACCCATACCCTGTATTTCTGTTCCCTTTTCCTCCCATCCTCTGTAATTCCCCTTACCTTATACCTATACCCTGTATTTTAATCCCATTTTCCTCCATCCTCTGTAATTCCACTTACCTTATACCTGTACCCTGTATTTTAGTTCTGTTTTTTCCCCATCCTCTGTTATTCCCCTTACCTTATACCTATACCCTGTATTTTAATTCCCTTCTCCCCCACCCTCTGTAATTCCCCTTACATTATACCTATGTCCTGTATTTTAGTTCCCTTTTCCTCCCATCCTCTGTAATTCCCCTTACCTTATACCTATACCCTGTATTTCAGTTCCCTTTTTCCCTATCTTCTGTAATTCCCTTTACCTTATACCTATGCCCTGTATTTCAGTTCCCTTTTTCCCCATCCTCTGTAATTCCCCTTACCTTATACCTATGCCCTCTATTTCAGTTCCCTTTTTCCCTATCCTCTGTAATTCCCCTTACCTTCTATTTATTGTTAAAGTTTTTTTTTTTCCCCCTTCCAAATCAAATTAAGTATTTATTGAGATTTTGAGCTCAGGGGGACCGACCTACTCTAACACATTCACACTTTTGCCTTTTCCAGCTAAAAAAGAAATAAACAGTCCCATAGAGACTGGAAACTCCTGAGTGAATCTGCATAGAATCTAGTGGGAGGTGTCCCTGCCTATGGTGGGGGGTTGGAACAGAATGATCTTTGAGGTCTCTTCCAACCTAAACCATTCTATGATTCTATGATTCTGTGATTGGAAGGGACCACAAGGATCAGCCAGTTCCAACCCCCCTGCCATGGGCAGGGACAGCCTACCCTAGGGTGTCCACCCTACACTGCTGGCCATGCTGCCACTTCGTTAGAGGCAAGGTGATGCTACACAGGCCAGGTCAGGCTCCAAGATGTGAGTGCATTTAGGGAAACAATTGAACAAACAAATCTCAATAAATGTAAGGTACTTCCTAGGGCAAAACAGAGCAGAAGGTTTGTTTTCTGGAATGCACAGGTGGCCAGTGCAGAGGGCCTCCATGAATCTCCGTGATGGGCAGGAGAATGAAGGAGAAGAGTCGCAGGCGTGCACACACCTCTCAACCATCTGTCATTGAAGGACATGCAAAAACTCATTAATTTCCCTGTAAATACCTCATAATTTCACAAGGTTAAGGATCATGGACGTGATCTAAAGCAATACTTTACGTGGGCCAAGAAAAAAATATGCTTCTATGTGGTGGTTTAGCAGTTATAAGCCCAGGCTGGGACTCAAAAATCTGGAAGTTGATAAATGAAGCTTTATCTTTATATTTACAGCTTTGCACAATATACAAGCAGATATTTATAATGCGTAACAGATATTTACAGATATATGCAATGAAAAAGTAATACAGAAACACCACAGCCCTCCCAGAGACCAAAACCCCCAAGAGGGGTAACCAACCACCCCCTACCACCTTTCTCCCCTTCCCCAATCTTATCTCACCACCTGTTGATGCCAAAGATGGGTGGAGGTAGATTAGCCAGGGGTGTTAGTAGTAGGGAAGAAGTTAGTAGTATTACTGAGAATTAGCTACTAAGGCAGAGAGACAAAGGAACCATGCAAGAGAAGCAGCTGCAGCCCAGCAAGGTCTGAAACTGTCTGGTATTTAATATTTGGGTTACAACACTTAAAAACATTTTTTTTTCCTTTCTCAGTAAAGCTCTGGGTGCAGTGCCATCCTGTGTTTGCCTTTCTCAGCCAATAGCCTAATTTCTCACTCAAATTCTCCAATCAGTTCAAACCAGCACATTCTACATGGATCCAAATGGGCATACCTGGGTTTCCTATTGATGACACATCACCTACTCACGAAAGCAGGGAAGAATGCCAGGAGGCCTGGCTGGCTGAGCAAGATGCTCCTGGACATGCAGTCACACAAACAGAAACTCTGCAAGGAGTAGAAGAAAGGACAGCTAGGATGGGGAGGATACAAGGAAGCTGCCCCAGCAGCCAGAGATCTGGTTAGGAAAGCCAAAGCACAGTTTGAATTGAATGTAGCCAGGGAGGTCAAAGGGAACACCAAGAATTTCCACAGGTGTATTAATGGACTAGGGAAGGTGTGGGCCCCCTCAGAAAGGAAACAGTTGAAATGGCCACAAGTGACATGGATAAGGCTTTTTTTATAGCCCCTTTCAGATGCTGGAAGGCCACCAGAAGGTCCCCTGGGAGCCTCCTCTTCTCCAGCCTGCACAGCCCCAACTCTTTCAGGCTGTGCTCACAGCAGAGCTGCTGCAGCCCTCTGAGCATCCACCCTTGATATGGGTCAGATCATTTAACATTCTGGATGCTGAGAAGGCTTTTGCATGCCACAAGGCTCGTACCAAGCAGTATCCTTGAATCCTGCAGGGTATTTTTTTCTTGCTCATTCACACTTGGCTCATTACAGTTCTTTGGTGCTGTGTGGCAGGATTATGACGTGACATTTTAACATGCACAGGGCCTGCTTTGAGCATTTTAATTGGTTTAAAAGTGTTGGTAGCATCTTTTACTGTATTAATTTATTGCTTCAGTGTTAGTCAACCGAAACCTTTGCCAGATGGGCAACGCAGCCCCTGAATACTGATGAGGAGAAAGAAAATATTTATATGATGCAAATATTTGCTCATTCATTAAGTATTCATGAATTAGTTTTTAGGGTTTGTTTTTTCTTGGAATTTATTTTTTTTTTTTCTTTTTCTTTCAGCTGTGATGCAAAAGGGAGCCTAAAGGTTCAGATTTACATCTTATGGTAGTATAATTATTAATAATCTATCTCCATATTATCTGCCTCAAAAACAGGGGGAAAAAAAAAAAAAACACCTTGAAAATTTAGTTCAATATTTTCCCCACTTATGTTAGAATCACAGAATCCTAGAATCAGTCAGGGTTGAAAGGGACCACAAGGATCAGCCAGTCCAAACCCCCCTGCCATGCCCAGGGACACCCTACCCTAGAGCAGGCTGCCCACAGCCTCTGCCAGCCTGGCCCCAAACACCTCCAGCCATGTGGCCCCAAACACCTCCCTGCAGGGGCAACCCATTCCAGCCTCTCACCACTCTCATGCTCAACAACTCCCTCCTCACCTCCACTCTCAATCTCCCCACCTCCAGCTTTGCTCCATTCCCCCTAGTCCTGGCACTCCCTGATAGCCTCAAAAGTCCCTCCCCAGCTTTTTTGTAGGCCCCTTCAGATCCTGGAAGGCCACCAGAAGGTCCCCTGGGAGCCTCCTCTTCTCCAGCCTGCACAGTCCCAACTCTTTCAGGCTGTGCTCACAGCAGAGCTGCTGCAGCCCTCTCAGCATCCTCGGGGCCCTTCTCTGCACACCTCCAGCATCTCCACATCGCTCTTGTCCCAGGGGCTCCAGCACATGCTCATATAGCCTCTAGGGACCTCTGGATGGACCTGTCTGTAAACACAGTCCCATCTAAAGTGTCCAGAAATCACATGAACCAACAGCTCAAACCCAGGATATCTGCAAAACTCTCAATTTCTGATTAAAGGGAAGGAGTGAATTAAATATGCAAACAGAAAAGGAACTGGAGATGTGCAGTGAGCTACATGAAGGACAGCTGAAAGTATCTTTGTTGGTCTAGTGGTTCCAGACATGGTAAAAGAAGGTTTCCCCTTTTGTCCTGCCTTGCCCATTGATTTCCAGTCTTATTCAAACATTTCTTCAAAATGTAATATAAATGTAGAGAAAAAAAACAGCCTGCATTTCAATTTCCTTTTGTCTCTGAAAGGTTCAGACCTGTGACTTTGAGGCTATTTGCTGCTCACAGCTTGACAGATCTAGAATACTTGGCAAAATTTGCCCTTAGGGTTTTGATACTTAGTCTTGATCAAGTTTCTTCCAGAAAGGCCAAGTGTAAGGTCCTGCACCTGTGTGGCACAGTCGACTTGCTAGAGGGCAGGGATCCATCCAGAGGGACCTGCACAGGCTGCAGAGCTGTGCCCAGCCCAACCTCAGGGCATTCAACAAGGCCAAGGGTAAGGTCCTGCAGCTGGGTGGGAGCAATCCCAAGCACAGCTGCAGGCTGGGTGGGGAATGGCTGAGAGCAGCCCTGAGGAACAGGACCTGGGGGTGTGGGCTGGTGCAAAGCTGAAGATGAGGCTGCAGTGTGAGTGCAGCCCAGACAGCAACTGTGTGCTGGGCTGCAGCAAGAGCAGCTGTGGGCAGCAGGGCAAGGGAGGGGATTGTGCCCCTTGGCTCTGCTCTCCTCACACCCCACCTGCAGCACTGTGTGAAGTACTCCAGGTGTGAAGTACTACACAGTTGTGGTTGTGAAGCCCCCAACACAAGGTCAGGGAAGTGTTGGAGCCAGTGCAGAGGAGGCCACCAAGATGCAGCTGAGAGGGCTGCAGCAGCTCTGTTATGAGGACAGGCTGAGAGAGTTGAGGCTCTGCAGCCTGGAGAAGAGGAGGCTGACAGGAGACCTTATAGTAGCTTTCCAGTATCTGAAAGGGGACCTACAGGAGGGCTGGGGAGGGACTGTTCACAAAGTCTTGTAATGACAGGAGAAGGGGGAATGGGTTTAAACTGGCAGAGGGGAATTTTAGAATGGATGTTAAGAGGAGGTTTTTTACAGTGAGGGTGGTGAGACATTGGCACAGTTTGCCTAGGGGAGTTGTGGCTGCTCCCTCCCTGCAGGTGTTCAGAACCAGGCTGGATGAGTCCTTGAGTAACCTTTTCTAGTGGGAGGTGTCCCTGCCTATGACACAGGGGGGGTTGGAACTGGATGAGCTTTGAGGTCCCTTCCAACCTAAACCATTCTTTGATGACCTTTTCTAGTGGGAGGTGTCCCTGCCTATGGCACAGGGGGGTTGGAACTGGCTGAGCTTTGAGCTCCCTTCCAACCTAAGCCGTTCTATGATGCTATGATTCTATGGTTTTATGAACTAAAGTGGCAACCTTCTGGCTGTTAAGCTCCCTTCCTTTGGTTCCAGCCTTTCCTTAGATCGTGAGTGAGATGCCCCAAATCTCCTCTTGTTCAGCATATGCTGCTTTGTGTAGTTCTCACTTGACTGTTCTTGCCTGGAGATCCCCAGCACGTGGTCACTTCATTATATCTTGAATCTGTGGTTTTGCTACTCAGGGCATTTACAAACCACAGTCAATCATTTTAATATTAAGTAAAGTCAAGCAACAAATGGAACAGATATGTTTTATGTAGTTCTAGCTGTGGGATAGGTGTAGCCTCCTGCATCAGTGGTTTTGGCCATCTCTGGAGCGTGCATTTTCCCTATCTGCAGCACCTGATCCTCTTCAGTGCATTGCCTGGAGCCTCCCAGATGCGAAGGTAATGTAGCATGCTGAGAGGCTTTCTCTCTGTTGTTCCCCAGTGCCATCTGCGTGGTGCTCAGCAAGGTCTACCCTCTTCAGCCTGTCTGCCACCAGCAGTGACCTTCCTGGGCAGAGTTTTATTTACACATCACCGCCTGGAGTCGAAATAATGTCTGCTGTGATCAGGAAGGTGCAGCTCAGCTGTGGCTTCTTCATCACGCAGATACCTCTGATCCTGATCAGCTTGTGCCCAACAATGAGCCAATGCAAATGTTCTGTTCTGAAAGCCTCACAGCAAGCAGCTCCTTCTGAGCATCTGCCCCTTCTGCTTCCACTAGTGCTCCACCAGAAAACCCTATGAGGTGCTGGGTTTTCACAGGATGACAGGCTCACAGGATGTCAGGGGTTGGAAGGGACACAAAGAGATCATCCAGTCCAAACCCCCTGCCATAGCAGGACCAGACGGTCCAGCTCAAAGCACACAGCAACACATCCAGACAGGCTTGGAAAGGCTCCAGACAAAGAGACTCCACAACCTCTCTGGGCAGCCTGTGCCACTGCTCTGGGATCCACACAGGCAAGAAGTTGCCTCTTGTGTTGAGCTGCAACCTCCTGTGCCTCAGCTTCCATCCATTGCTCCTTGGCCTATGGCAGGGAGCAAGTGAGCCCAGATGCAATGGCCCCTTTGACCACACACACTCACCAATCAGAATGGCATTTTGCCAAACTTGACCATATTAGGTGAAGTCAGGAGCTTGCTTTCCCCTTACTTGGGAGGAACAAGTCTAGGCAAGTCTTGGGACCTCCATGTGGGTGACTCCAAGCTTTATGTCTTCTCCCTAAGCTCTACTTCCTCCCTGTGGTATTTTGGAAGTTCCTTCCCCCGCCATGCCTCCCCTCCCAACCCCACTTTTGAGATCACCCAGACTAGACTCAGCCAGCTGGAAGTCAATGAATGAAGCTTTATATTTACAGTTCAGCAATATATATAAGCAGCCTTCTCTTCTCCAGGCTGCAGAGCCCCAACTCTCTCAGCCTGTCCTCACAGCAGAGCTGCTGCAGCCCTCTCAGCTGCATCTTGGTGGCCTCCTCTGCACTGGCTCCAACACTTGCATGTGCTGCTTGTGTCAACAGCTCCAGAGCTGCAGACAGTGCTGCAGGTGGGGTGTGAGGAGAGCAGAGCCAAGGGGCACAATCCCCTCCCTTGCCCTGCTGCCCACAGCTGCTCTTGCTGCAGCCCAGCACACAGTTGCTGTCTGGGCTGCACTCACACTGCAGCCTCATCTTCAGCTTTGCACCAGCCCAGACCTCCAGGTCCTGTTCCTCAGGGCTGCTCTCAGCCATTCCCCTCCCAGCCTGGAGTTGTGTTTGGGATTGCACTGACCCAGGTCCAGGACCTTACACTTGGCCTTGTTGAATGCCCTGAGGTTGGGCTGGGCACAGCTCTGCAGCCTGTGCAGGTCCCTCTGGATGGTTCTTGCAAGTCGACTGTGCCACACAGCTTGGTGCCAGCTGCAAACTTGCTGAGTATTATAAATTTAGAAAGGATTTTCAGGTTTGCTCTTTGGAATGAGGCAATCTTTGGATGTTCTTGTGGCTGGAATTCAGAAGAATCTGCTAGCAGCTGAATTAATCTTGTGCTGCTGTCATTTGCTATATTAATTTGATAACTGTGGGCTGCTGAGTGCTATAATTGCAGCTAATTGACTAACCCAGTTTGATTTGGTAATTGCATTGTTCAACTTAAATTAGTTCAACAACAACAACAAAAAAACTGTAGCAGGGCTGTTGCCTTTCATGTTTATCTGTTCCTCTTCCTGTAATTACCTACCTGGGGGGTGTGGGAGGTTCTTCCAAAGCACCATTAGAAATTTAAGGGAGTTAGATCTCAGTTACATTTCCCAAGAACTCTAAAAGTCCTCTGTCAAGACTAAAATCTAAAGGCTGCGTTGTTTTAAGTTTGGAATTTTGTAGCATCTCCAGGATTTTAATATTTCTGAGTTGCTTGGAGAAGCCCAGCAATTAAAAAAATAATAATAAAAAAAAAAATCAACAAACAGAAAAGAAAGTCCCACCCTAGCTCCACTATAACCTTATCGATGACATTGTTAGTGAACAACTTGCATCAGCTTTTTCAGCATGTCAGGCTGAAACTCCACTTCTTCTCAGCCTTCACTTTCCCCTTCCTCCTCAGGTTGTTTAAAAAAAAAATAGTACACACATTAGGAAAAATTGATAATAATTTTTTAAAACTTCATTTTCTTATCTGTAATACTCATGAGTTAGTTCTTGCATCCGTGGCTCCCAAGTCCTGGATATTTTCTTCTTTTAATTTCTTTTTATTTTCCTTTTTCTTTTTCTATTCTTTCTTTTTTCTTTCTTTTCTTTTCTTTTCTTTTCTTTTCTTTTCTTTTCTTTTCTTTTCTTTTCTTTTCTTTTCTTTTCTTTTCTTTTCTTTTCTTTTCTTTTCTTTTCTTTTCTTTTCTTTTCTTTTCTTT
>VWZI01013618.1:31102-49919 GCA_013396835.1 Psilopogon haemacephalus | reverse complement strand
AAAAAAACCTCCAAAAAACGGGGAAAAAAAAAAAGAAAAAAAGAAAAGAAAAGAGCATTTCTGCAATGCTATCCAACAATTTAAGTTCATTCTTCCACCTGATGGTGTTCAAGGTTTCCTAGTGTGCACCACTGTGGTCATGCTTATCATAGAATCATAGAATGGTTAGGTTGGAAGGGAGCTCAAAGCTCATTCAGTTCTGGGTTTAGTTTTGCTAGAGTTGTCTCCTAAAATGTCATAGAATCCTAGAACAGAGTCATGGAATGGTTTAGGTTGGAAGGGAGCTCAAAGTTCGTTCAGTTCTGGGTTTAATTTTGCTAGAGTTATCTCCTAAAATGTCATAGAATAGTTATAGAATGCTTTAAGTTGGAAGGGAGCTTAAAGCCCATTCAGTTCTGGGTTTAGTTTTGCTGGAGTTATCTCCTAAAATGTCATAGAATAAAGTCATAGAATGGTTTCTGTTGGAAGGGAGCTGAAAGCTCGTTCAGTTCTGGGTTTCATTTTTCTAGAGTTATCTCTTAAAATGTCATAGAATCAAATAATAGAGTCATAGAATGGTTTAGGTTGGAAGGGAGCTCAAAGTTCATCCAGTTCCAACCCCCCTGTGCCATACAGAGGGACACCTCCTACTAGAACAGGTCGCTCAAGGTGGTCAACCTGGTCCGATGTGATCTTGGATCCCATTCTGTGCTTCTGTGCTCCACAACCTCCCTGTGCCAGTGGCACTGGCAACCTGTGCCAGTGTCTCACCAAGCTCACTGCAAACAAGTTCTTCCTAACATCCAGTTTTAAGCTCCCCTATGCCAGTTTCAACCCATTCCTCCTTGTCCTGTCATTACAAGACCTTGTCAATAGTCCATCCCCAGCCCTTCAGGTGCTGCAAGGCCACTCCAAGGTCTCCTGGCAGCCTTCTCCTCTCCAGGCTGCAGAGCCCCAACTCTCTGTGCCTGTCCTCAGAGCAGAGCTGCTGCAGCCCTCTCAGCATCTTGGTGGCCTCCTCTGCACTGGCTCCAACACTTCCATGTCCTTGTGTTGCAGGGGTCCAGAACTGCACATAGCACTCCAGGTGGGGTCTGATGTCAGCAGAGTGCTTTTTTCTGGGTGGTTTGGAGTTTTCCTCCATGTTTTAATTCACTTGGAACAGTTTGCATAATGCCAACGATATAAAATGAGAAGTTTAAATTCCTTTCGAGTTCCTAACGGAACGCAGCGAACACAGAAAATTTGGATTTTGCAATCCAAACGAGTTCTTCACAAGATTTTAGCAGCCAATGATTTTAATGAGCTTCAGCTTAGGGCATACTTATTGCAGACCTTTTCTATAGGATCTTCCTCTTTTCACTTTAGTTTTATTTTGCTATTTTGTTAATAGTTATTCCCTACATTAAAAAATATATATATATATATATTTGGGAAATACTGAACTTCTTTTTATGACTGCCTGAGACACAATACTGAAATTCTAGAGGGTTTTGGTTCAGTATAAAAGTGTCTGGAATTTTTGCTGCATGTCTCAATTTGCTTGTACTGTGCTTATATTGCTGCAGAGCTTCTTCTAATATTCCATTCTCCATCCTATTTTGGGGCCATATGTTAAGGAGGGAAAAAAAAACAACCAACCAGATTTTTATGTAATGAAAAGCAACACCAATTCTACCCCATAAACTGAAAGAAGTCCCAGCTGACCTTTAAAAGCTTTCCAACAAACAGGAGGACCAAGACACGTTTTTTTAAACAGCCAATTTCCATCTTGCATGGGTTTATATTCCTGGTTAAAGCTGAGGCTGGAAGTCTAAGTGCTGAAATATCACAACAATGCTTATGTCTGTAGCTGTTCCCGCACCACCCAGAACAGCAGGTACCAACAATTTTGGGAGAGAGCCTATTCTCAAGGAATAAGTCCAAGCCAATTCTCTACAATTACTAACTTCATAAAGTAAAAAAAAAAAAAAAGAAACAAAAAAACTAAAAAAACAAAATCTATTTTTCTGACCATGTGTCTGAAGTGAATGCTCTCAAGTTTTCATATTCCCAAGATTTAGAGGCCTCCTAACCCCAGGGCAATAAGAAATAAGGGGCATGGATGGAGAAAGATGTGAGGAACTCCCCTCCTGTTGTTTCGACCTCATTCCCACCTGCAGCTCAGGCAGGTTATGAAACCCTCATGAGCAGTAATTAGAGATGCATTTCATCTTTCTTCTTCTCTTCCCTAATAACAGGTATTACCTTAGCAATTATTTGAAACTGGGAATATGAATCGGACTCAGTCCTATTCACAAGGTCTTGTAATGACAAGACGAGGGGGAATGGGTTTGAACTGGCAGAGGGGAGATTTAGATGGGATGTTAGGAGGAAGTTCATTACAGTGAGGGTGGGGAGACACTGGAATGGGTTGCCCAGGGAGGTTGTGGCTGCTCCTTGCCGGGAGCTGTTCAAGGCCAGGCTGGATGAAGCCTTGAGCAACTTGTTCTAGTGGGAGGTGTCCCTGCCTATGGCACAGGGGGGTTGGAACTGGATGAGCTTTGAGGTCTCTTTCAACCTAAACCATTCTATGATTCTGTGATTCTACAATTCTAACATTGAATAAGCGACTAACCAGAGGAAGAAGGAAAACAAAGAAAGAAAGAAAGAAGCAAAGCAATTGTCTACAACCAGCACAGATTAAAGCATCTCCAGTTATCATCATAAGTGTTATGGTTATATTTTCAATGGCAGCTTTCTTCACTTCTTCATATCCATTATTACTACAGCAGCAAGCACAAGGCACAGCAGCAGATGCTCTTGCAACAGCCTGGGTGCAGACTGCTTCTTAAATCTCAGCTGAAAGGGAAGGAGCTCTAAATCTGATAATGTGCTGAAATACTTTGCTGCTCCCATCTCGTCATTTCCCACAACCTTCATCAGCTTAAATGAGCTTGTGGCAACAGAAAAAGATTACACACTCATTATCTTTTGGGCCAAGATTATACCCATTTTGGTAGTCTTGGCTGGCCACGGTTTTTGGATGTTAGGAAAAAGTTCTTCCCCATGAGGATGGTGAGAGCCTGGAATGGGTTGCCCAGGGAGGTGTTTGGGGCCACATCCCTGGAGGTGTTTAAGGGCAGTCTGGATGAGGCTGTGGGCAGCCTGATCTAGGGTAGGGTGTCCCTGGGCATGGCAGGGGGGTTGGAATGGGATGATCCTTGTGGTCCCTTCCCACCCTGACTGATTCTACGATTCTAAGATGATCAGGGATTTAGGTGTGAGCCTGCAAACGTCAGCAAGGAAGAAATACCAGATCTCGAGATAGCAAAGTGAAATAAATCAGCAATATTCATTCACACAGATCTAAGCATTAAAGCATGACTAAATAACTGGGGAAAAAGAAAAAAAAAATCAAACCAACAACAAACAACATTGCCAAGATCTCTGCAGATGACTAAATGAATGTTTTAACTGTAAACTCATTCACTAAAACTGAACTTAACTGCAAAAAAAACGACCAATATGCAAACACACAACACAGAAACAAATGTGCAGTATGACACCGAATACACTCTTCAAGTGAGGTGTGTGAGGTTGAAAGGAGGAGGAAAGCTGTGGTGGTTTGGCAGCTTCCCTCCCCCCCCACTTCAAAATAACCCAGGCTAGACTCAGTCAGCTGGAAGTTAATAAATGATGCTTTATATTTACAGCTTTGCACAATATGCAAGCAGATATTTACAAGGTATAACAGATATTTACAGATATATGCAGTGAAAAGGTAATACAGAAACACCACAGCCCTCCCAGAGATCAAAATCCCCAAGGGGGGTTTCTAATCACCCCTACCACATTCTCCCCTCCCCAGGTCTTATCTCACCATCGGTTTTATGCAGCAGACAGGTGAAGGTAGATCAAACAGGGGGATCAGCAGCAGGAAAGAAGTTAGTGAAGTTATTCAGATCCAGCTAAGAAGGCAGAGATGCAGCAGCCAGAGTAGCTCAAGCAGCTCTATCTTAGGGTTACAACTTTTGAACACNTCTGACTTATTTATGTTTGGGTTACAACTCTTAAACAATTTTTCTTTCTCGGTAAAGCTATGAATGAAGTAGCATCATCAGTGCTTTCCTTTCTCAGCCTATTGTCTAATTTCTCATTCAAATCCTCCAATTAGTTCAAACCAGCACAAAAGCAAAAGTAAAACTGGTATGGAGTGTTTAGAGCACTACCTGCCAGAGGAAAGGAAAAAAAAATAAAAACAACTTACTTTAGGGGCATCTCTAAATTAATGTAGTGAGCTTTTGTAGTTTGCTTTAAATATATATATATATAAAATTAAAAAAAAAAAGGAAAACAAACAAACAACAAAAATAAAGTTTCTTCCCCAACTCCATCTGCCATACAAGCACATTCTATGGTCATCACACACAGATTCGGCAGAATCAAAGTGCAGATGGTAGTTTATTACAGAATAACATAGTAAGCTTAGAATAGATGATGCATTTGCTCCTCTCTGCACATAAACTCCCTGATTAAGTATGAAAAATGTGAACATTTGTTTATCTTGGAAGAACTGCTATTGCCTGTCAAGCATGACCAATTAGGTATTTCTAAACTGTTATCCATGTAATTAAGAAAAAAATCAAAAAACAGCCATCTGTAAAGTCAGAAGTTTGCATCTCTGGTTTTTGTCTGCTTGGTTTGTGATTGCTTCTCCCCACCCCATATTATAAATGTAATTTTTTTTTTCCCTAGTCTGGTTTACTTATAAAACAGCAACACAGCAAGCACAGAGAATGCTGAGTGTCTATGCAAAAAATTCCTTAATTTTTCTTCCTTGTTTGTTTGTTTGGTTGGTTTTTTTAGACTAGACTAGACTAAAATGGATAGGAATGGAATAAAATAGAACAGAATAGAATGGAATATAATGGAGTAGAATAGAATAGAGTGGAATGGAACAGAAGGGAGTGGAATAAAATGGAAGGGAGTGGAATAGAATGGAAGGGAGTGGAATAGAATGGAAGAGAATAGAATAGAATAGAATAGAATAGAATAGAATAGAATAGAATAGAATAGAATAGAATAGAATAGAATAGAATAGAATAGAATAGAATAGAAGGGAATGGGATAGCATATAATAGCATAGAATAGAATAGAAGGGAATGGGATAGAATAGAATAGAATAGAATAGAATAGAATAGAATAGAATAGAATAGAATAGAATAGAATAGAATAGAATAGAATAGAATAGAATAGAAAAAGCCAAGTTGGAGGACACCTCCAAGATCATCCAGTCCAACCTAGCACCCAGTCTTAGCCAATGGCACTAAGTGCTCCATCCAGGCTTTTATTGAACACCTCCAGGGATGGGGACTCCACCACCTCCCTGGGCAGCCCATTCCAATGCCAATCACTCTTTGTCAAGAACTTCCTCCTAGCATCTATTCATTGTTTAAGAGTTGTAACCCAAACATAGATAAGTCAGACTGCTTTGGGCCGTGGCTGCTGCTGCATGACTCTCTCTCTCTCCCTGCTTGTAGCTGATTCTGAATAATTCCACTAACATCTTTCCTGATGCTAATCCCCCTGGCTGACCTATCTTAGCTTATCTGCTGCATAAAACAGATGGTGAGATAAAATTGGGGAAGGAGGGAAGGTGGTAGGGGTGGTTAGAAGCCCCTCTTAGGGATTTTGATCTCTGGGAGGGCTGTGGTGTTTCTGTATTACATTTTTACTATATATATATATCTGCAAATATCTGTTATGCTTTCTAAATATCTGCTTGTGTATTGTGCAAAGCTGCAAATATGAAGCTTCATTTATTAACTTCCAGCTGACTGAGTCCTAGCCTGGGTTATTTCAAAGTGTAGGGGGGTGGGGAACTGTCGAACCACCAGAGGTCTGCCTGGATGTGTTCCTTTGTGACCTGAGCTGCATTGTCTGGTCCTGTTGTGGCAGGGAGGTTGGACTCAATGATCTCTTCGGGTTCCTTCCAACCCCTGACATCCTGTGAGCCTGTGAGCAAAAATATAGTCACTGTACAGAATCAAGTCATGACAATTGTGGCCATTTGTTGTAAAAAAACGATTCAAAGAGCTGTACTCTATTCTGGACTCTTATAAATGTATAAACTGGATTTAAACTAGCCCCCCCCTTGGGCTCAGAAGCCCAATAAATACTCAATATGATTTGGAAGTACAAAGATATAAAACCTTAACGATAAATAGAAGGTAAGAGGATTTTTACAGAAGGTGGGGAAGAAAGGAGAACACAATACAGGGTATGGAGGATGAGAGGAATTACAGATGGTAAAGGGGAAAAGGGATCAAAATGCACAGAACAGAAATACAACCCATGGAAATGTAATTTGAGTCCAAGGGCTAGGATGGATGATTTGATGTTGGATGAAGCAGGATGCAGGATTTTTGTGAAGTAAAGCAGGTAGCTAGAGTTCCAAAGATAATGGGGAATTACAAACGATAAAGGGGAGAAGGGAACAAAATACACAGTAACATAGTAAAACCAGTAAGATGGAGTTGGGTTCAAGCGCTGGGATTGATGATTGGGTGATGGGTGAGGCAGGATGCAGGATTTTGGTGATGAAAAGCAGTTATTTAGAGTTCCAAAGAAAATGGTGGTATTCCTCCACGTGTTGGCAGGTGGTGGTCTGGCAGCAGAACAGCTAGGAGTTGGCCGGGCAGGCAGGATGAGAGAGAAGGAGGACAAGATGTCTCTCTCTTTTAATAGCAGTCCTTGGCAGGAAGTGGGAGGGAGCTAAACATGACACCTGGGGGGCAGGTCAGACCACCCCTGGGGAGGAGTCAGAGGGCTCCAGGTGGGCTTAGCCCTTGGCAACAGCATAAGAAAGAGCCTCGAGTTCCTACACCTCATTGGCACATAGAGTTGCAATGGTGTTTGCTATGAAGTTTGGGGAAAGGCCTTTAAGTATCCCTCCCTTATAGCTCAATAAATTGAGATACAAAGGTTACCATTTACTGTGTACTAAGCCCAGTTCATGAAACAATCCAGATAAGGGCTTGGAGTTTAGTTGGCAGCTATTAGCATCCTGATCTAGTGGGAGGTGTCCCTGCTTAAGGCACAGAGGGGTTGGAACTGGATGAGCTTTCAGGTCCCTTCCAACCTAAACCATTCTGTGATTCTATGATTCATTCTATTAGCAACAGTGCCTGCGAAAGAGCTGCTTGATTTGATTGGCAAATGTGAGCTCCTCTCACTTAAAGGCAGAATTGGAACCTTTCTGCTTGCCAACGAGCTGGAGATTGGACCCGTTCTAAACCAGGCAATTTTTAACCTGCCTTATAATTAACAGGCTGAAAAAAAAAATAATAAATCCCCCCCTCACAGCCAGCTTAGCCTCTACTCATGAGGGACAAAAAAAAATATGCTCAGCTGACAATCCTGGCTAACAGGATCCACTCTGAAAGATTTTTCTCCCTTTAATTCGCCCCTGTGCCTCGCACTCCTGCTATAGAAAGCCCCCAAAAGTCAGCTGAGTTAAGTGCTGAAGGTGGTAGGTTAAATGGGGTCAGTCGATGGTGAATTGCACAGCAGCAGGGCTGCCACTGCCTGCTGATGCAAGTCCACTGAATGCTGAGACACAAAACTCAGACTTTTCCACCAGTTTTCTGCCCTTTTTTCCTGCCCTTGGCTGGTCTTCTAACTCTTTTCTTCATTAAAGGAGCCTTTTCCCATTGCCCCTGCAGACAATGACCCCACTGTGGTCGCTCTGTAATATTTAGTCAGGGAAGTGAAGAAATTCTCTGGAGAACTTGAGCAAAAATCCATAATCCTTTAAACTACCCTGGTCATTTTGGTATGTTTGAGAGAAAAGAAAAAAAAAAACAAAAAAAGCCAAAAACCCAAACTAATGCATCTACAGGGTTGCTGTGGTGGAGCAGAGAAGCTAGAGGGCAGGGATGGCATCCAGAGGGACCTGCACAGGCTGCAGAGGTGGGCACAAGCCAAGCTCAGGAGGTTCAACAAGACCAAGGGCAAAGTCCTGCAGCTGGGTGGAGGCAATGGCAAGCACCAATCCAGGCTGAGCAGGGACTGGCTGGAGAGCAGCCCTGAGGAGAGGGACTTGGGGGTGCTGCTGGTGGAGGAGAAGCTGAAGCTGAGGCAGCAGTGTGCACTTGCAGGGCAGAAAGCCAAGCGGAGCCAGCAGGGTGAGAGGAGATTCTCCCCCTCTACTCTACCCCAGTGAATCATAGAATGGTTTAGGTTGGTCAAAGCTCATCTAGTTCCAACTCCCATGTGCCATAGGCAGAGACACCTCCCACTAGAACAGGTTGTTGAAGGCTTCATCTAACCTGGCCTTGAACATCTTCAGGGAGGGAGGAGCTACAACCTCCCCGGGCAACCTGTGCCAGTGTCTCATCACTCTCGCTGTAAAGAACTTCCTTCTAACATCCAGTTTAAATCTTCCCTCTGGCACTTTAAACCCATTCCTCCTCATTCTGTCATAACAAGACCTTGTCAGTAGTCCCTCTCCAGATTTTCTGTAGGCCCCCTTCAGATACTGCAAGGCCACTCCAATGTTTCCTGGAAGCCTTCTCTTCTCCAGGCTGAAAAGCCTCAAATCTTTCAGCCTCTTCTCAGCGCAGAGCTGCTGCAGCCCTCTGAGCATCTTAGTGGCCTCCTCTGGACTCTCTCCAAGAGTTCCAGGTCCTTCTTGTATTGGGGGCTCCAGAACTGCACACAGTGCCCCAGGTGGGGTCTGATGAGAGCAGAGTAAAGGGGCAGAATCCCCTCCCACACCTTGCTGTCAATGCTTCTCTTAATGCAGCCCAGGACATGGTTGGATTGGTGGGTTTGACATCCTTCCCAACTGGGAGGTTATCAGCCCAGTCTGTTGGACAGGAGGAGAAAAGAAACCTCACCTTTACAACTGAAAATTGGATATAATATTTTCTTTTGAATGGAACTTATCGTGTAATTGAAGGAGCAAATTTCATCTGTGGCTTCTGCCAAGTTCTGTATAGTTCCCAGCCTTCTGGCTGACAGAACAGACAGCTAAATCTCCCTGCAGAGAAGACTACAATCTGACTGTCAAAAAGACCACCAGGGACCGTTTAAACATTGCATTTGCCTTTAAACAGCATTGCACTCAAAAGTACAAGAGGCATCTGTCTATCACTCCCTTCAACATCACTACAGCTCTCAGACTCAGTGATGCTATTCAGAGGGAGCTGCACAGGCTGCAGAGCTGTGCCCAGGCCAACCTCAGGGCATTCAACAAGGCCAAGTGTAAGGTCCTGCACCTGGGTGGGAGCAATCCCAAGTACAGCTCCAGGCTAGGTGGGGAATGGCTGAGAGCAGCCCTGAGGAACAGGACCTGGGGGTCTGGGCTGGTGCAAAGCTGAAGATGAGGCTGCAGTGTGAGTGCAGCCCAGACAGCAACTGTGTGCTGGGCTGCAGCAAGAGCAGCTGTGGGCAGCAGGGCAAGGGAGGGGATTGTGCCCCTTGGCTCTGCTCTCCTCACACCCCACCTGCAGCACTGTCTGCAGCTCTGCAGCCCCCAGCACAAGCAGCACATGCAAGGGTTGGAGCCAGTGCAGAGGAGGCCACCAAGATGCAGCTGAGAGGGCTGCAGCAGCTGTGCTGTGAGGACAGGCTGAGAGAGTTGGGGCTCTGCAGCCTGGAGAAGAGAAGGCTGCCAGGAGACCTTGGAGTGGCCTTGCAGGATCTGAAAGAGGCCTACAGGAGGGCAGGGGAGGGACTATTGACAAGGACTTGTAATGACAGGATGAAGAGGAATGGGTTTAAAATGGCAGAGGGAAGATTGAAACTGGATGTAAGGAAGAAGTTGTTTGCAGTGAGGGTGGTGAGACACTGGCACAGGTTGCCCAGGGAGGTTGTGGCTGCTCCCTCCCTGGAGGTGTTCCAGGGCAGGCTGAATGAGGATTTGAGCGACCTGTTCTAGTGGGAGGTGTCTCTGCCTATGGCACAGGGGGGTTGGAACTGGCTGAGCTTTGAGGTCCCTTCCAACCTAAACCATTCTACAATTCTGTAATACCCAGCCTGGCTGGATGGTAAATTGCTTAGCAAAGCTTTGCTCCTAGAGAATGACCCAAGGCATATTCAGTTGCCACCTTCTGCTTTTTGTATCAGCTAAGGCAGAAGTCCCAGAGATGACAACCTCATTCACTCTGCAGCCCTAATCCCTCTCTTGAGCACTGTCCATCCTACACAAGATGCAATTAAGTAATTAAAAACTTTATCAAAATGCATATACACAGGGGGGCAGAAGAAATGAAAAACACACAGCCAGTGTTAATTCTAGGATTTCTTCATTTTTCAGTGCTTGATTTTGCAGATTTAGTGATGTTCTCATAGAATTACAGAAAGGGACCTCCAAAGCTCATCCAGTCCAACCCCCTTGCCAAAGCAGGGTCACCTAGAGCAGATCACATAGGAACAAATCCAGGCAAGTTGGAAATATCTCCAGTGAGGCAGATTCCACAACTCTCTTGAGCAGCCTGTTCCAGGCTTTCGAGCACCACAACATCTCTCTTGAATTGAGGGGACCAGAACTAGACACAGCACTCATGGGGTGACCTGACCAGTACCAGCACAGAAGCAGAATAACTTCCCTTGTCCTGCTGGCCACACTGTTCCTGATCCAGCCCAGGATGTCTTCGGCTCTCCTGCTCACCTGGGCACATTGATGCATGTTCAGCTGCTATCTCCCAGCAGCCCTAGGTCCTGCCACCTCTTCCCCTTGTGCCAGCTCTGATTACTCTAAGCTCTATGAATCTTCTCTCTATCTCTTGAGTTCCCTTTCTGCTCCTTAATATGTAAGATTATTCGTTTTAAGGGCATTAATCATAAGACTGGCAATTTTAATATGATTTTCCTCTGCCCTCTGATATTTTAATCTGACCATGACGATGAGTTCTAGGGATGCCTCTAACTTCCCAAGCATGTAACAGGGGCTAACACAACCTTCATAATTAATGACACAGGTGACAGTCAGCATATGGATATATAGAAGTGGGCAGGAAGGCACTCAGAGTCCTGGAGTTAATTACAGAAGTGATATAGTCAAGTGGAATGCGGTGAACATATATAGCTATAAAATCTGGGATTAATCTCAATATTGTCACCTTATGGTGCCGAGATTTTAGAGGCCTTCATAATCCAGGATGAAAAGAAAAACGCATTAAATGTAGTGGCAATGTAGAAAGAGTCAGTATGCAACATGCCAGAGACTTTTGGGTGCAAGATGAAACTCTGCTCTCCTCACACCCCACCTGCAGCACTGTCTGCAGCTCTGCAGCCCCCAGCACAAGAAGGACATGGAACTGCTGGAGAGAGTCAAGAGGAGGGCCACAAAGATGCTGAGAGGGCTGCAGCAGCTCTGCTGTAAGGACAGGCTGAGGGAGTTGGGGCTTTTCAGCCTGGAGAAGAGAAGGCTGCCAGGAGACCTTAGAGCAACCTTCCACTATCTGAAGGGGGCTACAGGAGGGCTGGGGAGGGACTGTTCACAAGGTCTTGTAATGGCAGGACGAGGGGGAATGGGTTCAAACTGGCAGAGGGGAGATTGAAACAGGATGNTATATACATATGTATATATATATATAATGATAAAATCATAGAAGCAGTAGTTGGGACAGTACCAGATTGACACCAGCAGCAGGGCAGGTCATTATTTAAGAAATCAGAGAATCATGGAATCAGTCAGGGTTGGAAGGGGCAGTGGCCATGGATGTTGGGATACGCTAAGGAGTGTGTGCTGGTTGGAACTAATTGGAGGATTTGAGTGAGAAAAATAGACTGTAGGCTGAGAGATGGAAACACAGGATGTCACTTCACTCACAGCTTTACTGAGAAAGAAAAAAAAAATATATTTTAAGAGTGGTAAACCAAATATAGATAAGTGAGATGGTTTCAGGCCACTCTGGGCTGTGGCTGTTTTCTTGCATGTCTCCTTTTCCCTGCCTTGTGTAGCTGATTTTCAATAACTCCACTAACCTCTTTCCTACTGCTAACTCCCCCTGGCTGATCTACTTTCGCCTATCTGCTGCATCAACAGCTGGTGAGATAGGATTGGGGAATGGGGGAAAGGTGGTAGGGGGTGGTTGGTTACCCCTCTTAGGGATTTTGATCTCTGGGAGGGCTGTGGTGTTTCTGTATTACCTTTTCACTGTCTATATCTGTAAACATCTGTGATACATTGTAAATACCTGCAATACATTGTAAATAACTGCGATACATTGTAAATATCTGTGATACATTGTAAATATCTATGATACATTGTAAATACCTGCAATACATTGTAAATATCTGTGATACATTGTAAATATCTATGATACATTGTAAATACCTGCTTGAATATTGAGCACACTTTGAGCCTCGAAGCCTGGAGTGTGAGCCCAGGTGGAGCTGCCGCAGGTGCAGGTCTTGGTAGTAGTAGCAAATACTCAAACGAGAGCTTTGGAGGCTGAAGTGGAGCAGAGTTCAGTGTGAACAGGAGTTGGATGTGGGTCAGTCACTCCTAAGCAATAGGTGAGTGTCGTTCTGAAAGGGTGGGTGATGGCCTCCGTTGCCCTCAGCTTCCAGTTCCAACCCCCCTGCCATGCCCAGGGACACCCTACCCTAGAGCAGGCTGCCCACAGCCTCTGTCAGCCTGGCCAAAAACACCTCCAGGGATCTGGCCCCAAACACCTCCCATTCAATGGCAACCCATTCCAGCCTCTCACCACTCTCATGATGAAGAAATTCCTCCTCACTTCCAATCTGAATCTCCCCACCTCCAGCTTTGCTCCATTCCCCCTAGTCCTGGCACTCCCTGATAGCCTCAAAAGTCCCTCTCCAACTTTTTTGTGTAGCCCCCTTCAGATCCTGGAAGGCCACAAGAAGGTCCCCTTGGGAGCCTCCTCTTCTCCAGCCTGCACAGCCCCAACTCTTTCAGGCTGTGCTCACAGCAGAGCTGCTGCAGCCCTCTCAGCATCCTCGGGGCCCTTCTCTGCACACCTCCAGCATCTCCACATCCCTCTTGTCCCAGGGGCTCCAGCCCTGGATGCACTACTCTAGGTGGGCTCTCAGCAGAGCACAGCAGAGGGGGAGAATCACCTCCTTCCCCCTCTACTCCACCCTGGTAGTCTGGTGGTGTCTTCACACACCTGAGTGCAATCTTTAGCCAACAGCAGAGATGCTAATCTACCACTTTTCTAAAACTGTTACTTCCCTGTAATTCTCATGTAAATTCCACAATATGCATTCATATATTCTGCTCACAGCAGAGGGGGAGAATCACCTCCCTGGCCCTGCTGCCCACACTGCTCATGCTGCAGCCCAGCCTCTGCTTGCCTTTCTGCCCTGCAAGTGCACACTGCTGCCTCATATTTCATATCTTCCAAAAACATTCGAATTATTCCAGTGGGAGGTGTCCCTGCCTATGGCATGGGGCAGTTGGAACTGGATGATCTCTGAGGTCCTTTCCAACCTAAACCATTCTATGACTCTTGCATTCTATTTTGTTGCTTTTCAGTTCTGACTTGGAAGCACAGTGTCTGACCTTGCTCTCCAGGAGAATCATAGTTGAAATGAGAACATGGGTGATTTTTTCATGGATTCCTGCAGGCTTTCAGTTAGAACTGTGAGTCTGTGCCCAATGCAAGGTGCAGCTGCTGTGCAGTGACATTGGAAGAAAGCTTTTGTTTAAAACTCTCTTTAAGGGCAAATCCTTACACTTGATTTAGGATGTATTGATTCCACTATCACAAACAGCATCAGAGTTTTCTTTGGCTGGAGTCTGTAACTCATGAAGGAGCATGATAAATGTTTGCATTGAGTAAGCCATGATCTGAAACTCCCAGAAAAGGAGGAGTCGCTTGACAGACTAACATTAAGATAAAATTAAATCCAATGGCAAGAGTTATGATGCCAACAAAATATTTGGAGATGTGCTGTTTCACCCATTGATCTGAAATGTTGGAGGGAGAAGAAAGCCTTTTCCTGTTAAAATAATTATTGTTTTTCTGACCTAGTTCTTGCTTTGTAGGTTCTGAAGTACATAATAGCCCTCGGGGGGACAGCACTGTTCTGAAAATCATTGAATCATAGAATCACAGAATGGTTTAGGTTGGAAGGGACCTCAAAGCTCAGCCAGTTCCAGCCCCTCTGTGCCATAAGCAGGGACACCTCCCACTAGAACAGGTTGCTCAAGGCTTCATCCAGCCTAGCCTTCAACACCTCCAGGGAGGAAGCAGCCACAACCTCCCTGGGCAACCTGTGCCAGTGTCTCACCACCGTCACTGAAAACAACTTCCTCCTCACATCCAGTTTCAATCTCTCTGACACTTTAAACCCATTCCTCCTCATCCTGTCATTACAAGACCTTGTCCCTCCCCAGACTTCCCGAAGCCCCACTTCGTATCCTGGAGGTTATTCTGCCCCTGTGCTCAGCACTGCTCAAGCAACACCTTGAGTGCTGTGTCCAGTTTTGGTTGCCTCCATTCAAGAGAGATGTTGAGGTGCTGGAAGGTGCTGAGAGAAGGGCAGCAAGGCTGGGGAGGGGCCTGGAGCACAGCCCCAAGAGGAGAGGCTGAGGGAGCTGGTGGCATGCAGCCTGCAGAAGAGGAGGCTCAGGTCAGAGCTCATTGCTCTCTGCAGCAACCTGAATGGAGGTTGAAGCCAGCTGGGGTTGGGCTCTGCTGCTAGGCACCCACAGACACAATAAGAGGACACAACCTCAAGCTGTGCCACGTCAGGTTCAGGGTGGATGTTAGGAGGAAGTTGTTGGCAGAGAGAGTGATTGGCATTGGAATGGGCTGCCCAGGGAGGTGGTGGAGTCCCCATCCCTGGAGGTGTTTAAGAGGAGGTTGCATGAGGCACTCAGTGCCATGGGTTAGCTAATTAGAGGGTGTTAGGTGATAGGTTGGAATCGGTGATCCCAGAGGTCTTTTCTGACCTGGTTAATTCTGTGTTTCTGTGATAATCATGTTTTGTTGTTGCTGTTTTGTTGTTGCTATTTTGTTGTTGTTGGTGGTGGGTTTTATTTTGTTTTCTTGTATATAAATAAAGATGCAATTTGCAGGTTTGCTCACAGGCACTGGGAAGGTAGTGAGGCCTTTTTGAGGGATGGGTTCAGAGTAAAAGAAGTTAATTTTTGACTTCTGAAAACCAATCTGCACCTTCATAGAGCGTCAATAACTCAGAGGGTAAATTTCAATTACTGTGACTTGTGTTCTGAAATCAGAATCTTAACCTTTGCAAAGGTTCACGTAAAACATTTGCCAGCTGAACTAATCTTGATGGGGTGGAAGAACTTCCAAAAGTTCAGCATGTAACCATGTCTGCAGACTTCACTTTGCAAAATCAACAGAAAGTCCGGGGGCAATAGGGATTGCAACACTTTCCTGTTCCAAAAGCCAGCAGCAAGGCAATATGCCATGAAGGCAGAGTCAGAGCATTGTGCAAGTGGGAGCCAAAGTGCAAAGAAACAACTTCAATTTCCCAGACTGCCAACAGAAACTACAGTTAGAGGTGGATATAACTTGTGCCATTTTGTCTTTATGAGTACAACACAACCAGGGCAGTCCAGGATCTCCCAGGCTACCCTGAAACTCTTAATAACAAATTAGAGAATGATCTGTGCTGGAAGGGGCCTTTAAAGATCATCTACTCCATCATCTCTACCATGGGCAGGGACATCTTTCATTAGGTCAGTTAGGTCAACGGTTTAAGCAGTTCCCTGCCCCCCTCCACACCTTTTGAAATAAACCCAGGCTAGGACTCAGAACACTGGAAGTTGATAAATGAAGCTTTATATTTACCTCAATGCACAATATCCAAGCATATATTTACAATGTAGAACAGATATTTGCAGATACATACAGTGAAAAGGTAATACAGAAACACCACAGCCCTGCCAGAGACCAAAATCCCCAAGAGGGGTAACCAACCACCCCCTACCACCTTTCCCTCCTTCCCCAATCTTATCTCACCACCTGTTGATGCTGCAAGTAAGCTAAGGTAGATCGGCCAGGGGGATTAGTAGTAGGAAAGAAGTTAGTAGAATCTCTGGATCCTTACCTTCTCCAGGCTTCTTTCAGCCTTCCCTCATAGGAGAGATGTTGCAGCCCTTGGATCATTTTTTGTGGCCCCTCTCTAGAGCTCCTATACAGGTCCATTTCCCAGAGCTTCAGGGTAATATCTCACGAGAGAAGAAGTGCTCCAAAGAAACATGACAGTGGTCACCTCGAGTGCCCAATGCTCTCTCCTGTACTCCACTGGCATGGCATGGACGGTGGAGCTGGAGGTGGCAAGGTGGATGTCATGGGCAGTGCACAAACCAAAACGAGTCTCCTGCACCTAGTTGCTACAGGATTAGATGCCTTTGTAATGTCCACTTTCTAACATTGCACAGCTTATTAGATGCCTTCACAATGTCCATCTTCTAATATATGACAGCTTAGTAGATGCTTTTCTAGTGTCCATCTTCTAATATATGACAGCATATTAGATGCTTTTCTAGTGTCCATCTTCTAACATATGACAGCTTATTAGATGCCTTTCTAATTTCCACTGTAACACAGCACAGCTTGTTAGGTGCTTTTTTAATGTCCATTTTTTAACATATCACAGCTCATTGGATGCCTTTCTAATTTCCAGTTCCTAACACAGCACAGCTTATTAGATGCCTTTTTAATGTCCCTCTTCTAATATATGACAGCTTATTAGATGCCTTTCTAATGTCCACTTTCTAACACAGCACAGCTTATTAGATGCCTTTCTAGTGTCCATCTTCTAATACATGACAGCTTAGTAGATGCCTTTTAATATCCACTTTCTAACATATCACAGCTTATTTTATGCCTACCTAATGTTCAGTTTCTAACACAGCACAGCTTATTAGATGCCTTTCTAATTTCCAGTTTCTAACCCAGATTATTAGATGGCTTTCTAATTTCCAGTTCCTAACACAGCACAGTTTATTGGATGTCTTTCTAATGTCCCTCTTCTAATATATGACAGCTTAGTAGATGCCTTTCTAATGCCCACTTTCTAACACAGCACAGCTTTTTAGATGCCTTTCTAATGTCCACTTTCTAGTATAGCACAGCTTATTAGATGCCTTTCTAATGTTCAGTTTCTAACACAGCACAGCTTATTAGATGCCTTTGTGATGTCCACTTTCTAACATAGCACAGATTACTGGATGCCTTCCTAATGTTTAGTTTCTAACACAACACAACTTATTAGATGCCTTTCTAAGTGTCCATCTTCTAATATATGACAGCTTGTTAGATGCCTGTTTAACGTCCAGTTTCTAACACAGATCAGCTTTTTAGATGCCTAATTTCCACTTTCTATCATAGCACAGCTTGTTAGATGCCTTTCTAATGCCCACTTTCTAACACAGCTTATTAGATGCCTTTCTAATGTCCACTTTCTAATATAGCACAGGTCATTAGATGCCACTCTCATGTCCAGTTTCTAACACAGCACAGCTTATTAGATGCCTTTCTAATGTCCACTTTCTAATATAGCACAGGTCACTAGATGCCACTCTCATGTCTAGTTTCTAACACAGCACAGCTTATTAGATGCCTTTCTAATTTCCAGTTTCTAACACAGCACAGCTTATTAGATGCCTTTCTAAGTTTCAGTTCTTAATGTAGCACAGCTTATTAGATGTCTAATTTCCAGTTTCTAACATAGCACAGCTTATTAGATGTCTTTCTAATTTCCAGTTTCTAACACATCACAGCTTATTAGATGCCTTTCTAAGTTTCACTTCCTAATGTAGCACAGCTTATTAGATGCCTTCCTAATGTCCAGTTCCTAATATAGCACAGCTTATGAGATGCCTTTCTGATTTCCAGATTTTAACATAGCACAGCTTATTAGATTCCTTTCTAATTTCCAGTATCTAAAGCAGCACAGCTTATTAGATGCCTTTCTCATTTCCAGTTTCTAACACAGCACAGCTTAGCACCAGCCAAATTTGAGCTACGTAACAGTGAAGAAAAGGCATGTTTGACACTAATACGACATCCAGGTAACTAAGACATATTTAGAGTCAAATAAGATGTTCCAAAATGTCATATTTGTCCTACAGACAAACTTGTAGCATATAGTGAGCTGCCCCTTGGATATATCTTTTTCCTCCTCATAGTTTTCTTGCACTGCCTATTACTGTGCCTCCTAATAGTTTAATACTCCTAATTATAAGAATCAAAGAGCAGCATTAGCAGCTCTTTTTTTTTTTTTTCTCCTTAAACCCTAAATTATCTGCTTTGTAAAAGTTACAATATTCTGAAATTCAGGCAAACTGATTCATCTGAGTACTGATTTTACAGTTTCTCCTAAAACCCATGGTAAAAGTTTCTTAGCTAAAGTGGACTCTCTGAGCAAAGTTCTCCAGAGCAAAAGGGGCAAAGCTTATGGAGTGCAGACTGCTGTAGCAGAACTATTATTTGGCAGGGGCTGTGAGAAGAGTAAGGACCATTCTCATTCCCTATAAAGGGAGAAAGGTTAATGGGATATATTCTGTATGGTGAATGAAGTACTGCACTCAGTTCAAAGTGGCACTAAGAGGGAAAAAAAAATGTTTTGGATAAATGTTAGCATTGCTCTCATCATGTGTAGAAAAAAAAAAAAAAAGGTACACAGACATGAATCATCTGAATTAACCTCCTAATGATGTTCTTCTTTCTCCTTGCATCGCTTATGCAATGTTATTTTTGAGTGCATTTATTATTACAGAGTTTTTATTCTTTGATGCTATCTCCTTCAGGAGTCTCCTCTCCCTGATTAGCAACTGAGGATTTTATTCTCTTTAGATATATGTGTCCTTCCTTCCTTTCCTTCCTTTCCTTCTTTCTCT
>VWZI01013618.1:4291-23729 GCA_013396835.1 Psilopogon haemacephalus | reverse complement strand
TTTTTTTTTAATTTTTTTTTTATTTTTTTTTTTTCCCCATCTCCTGCAGTAAATTTCTATCTGGAGATAAGGAAGCTAAGTCCCTGGGCCATTTTCCAGGTTTTGAAATCAGCAGGATTTTTCGTACATGCATGAAATGAAGGAGCAGGCCAGGGCAAAAAGTGTTTGATCACACTTCTTAGGTGTAAATCATTCTGCTGTGAGGACAGGCTGAGAGCGTTGGGGCTCTACAGCCTGGAGAAGAGAAGGCTGCCAGGAGACCTTGGAGTGGCCTTGCAGTATCTGAAGGGGGCTGCAGGAGGGCTGAGGAGGGACTACTGACAAGGTCTTGTAATGAGAGGACGAGGAGGAATGGGGTTTAAAGGGGCAGATTGAGAGTGACTATTGACAAGGTCTTGAAATTCTGTGTGGCACAGTTGACTTGCTGAAGGGCAGGGACGCCATCCAGAGGGACCTGGACAGGCTGGAGAGCTGTGCCCAGGCTAACCTCATGAAATTCAACAAGGCCAAGTGTAAGGTCCTGCACCTGGGTCGCTGCAATCCCAAGCACAACTCCAGGCTGGGTGGTGAGTGGCTGGAGAGCAGCTCTGAGGAACAGGACCTGGGGGTCTGGGTGGATGAGAAGCTCAACATGAGCCTGCAGTGTGCACACACAGCCCAGACAGCAACTGTGTGCTGGGCTGCATTAAGAGAGGCATTACCAGCAGGGCAAGGGAGGGGATTGTGCCCCTCTGCTCTCCTCACACCCCACCTGCAGCACTGGCTGCAGCTCTGCAGCCCCCAGCACAGGAAGGACATGGAACTGCTGGAGAGAGTCCAGAGGAGGCTGCAAAGATGATCAGAGGGATTGTGCAGCTCTGCTATGAGGACAGGCTGACGGAGTTGGGAGTTTTCAGCCTGGAGAAGAGAAGGCTGCCAGGAGACCTTATAGCAGCCTACCAGTATCTGAAGGGGGCTACAGGAAGGCTGGGGAGGGACTGTTCACAAGGTCTTGTAATGACAGGATGAGGGGGAATGGGTTCAAACTGGCAGAGGGGAGATTTAAATGGGATGTTAGGAAGTTCTTCACAGTGGGGGTGGTAAGGCACTGGCACAGGTTGCCCCGGGAGGTTGTGGCTGCTCCCTCCCTGGAGGTGTTCAAGGCCAGGCTGGATGAGGGCTTGAGCGACCTATCTAGTGGGAGGTGTCCCTGCCTATGGCCCAGGGGGGTTGGAAGTAGATGAGCTTTAAGGTCTCTTCCGACCTAAACTATTCTATGATTCTATGACAAGGAAGAACAGTTTTAAAGTCTCAGAGGGGAGATTTAAGCTGGATGTTAGGAAGAAGTTCTTCACAGTGAGAGTGGTGAGACACTGGCACAGGATGCCCAGGGCGGTTATGGAGCACAGAATCACTGAATGCAATTGAAGATTGAGGATCACATTCGGTGATTCAGTGCTCCATAATCTTCCTGGAGGTGTTCAAGGCCAGGCTGAATGAAGCCTTAAGTGACCTGTTCTAGTGGGAGGTGTCCCTGCCTATGGCACAGGGGGGTTGGAACTGGCTGAGCTTTGAGCTCCCTTCCAACCTAAACCATTCTATGATAAAAAGCCAAAGTATTAAAAAATTGTCCCTCTTTTCATTCTGAGGCACTGGCATAGGTGGCCCAGGGAGGTTGTGGAGCACAGAAGCACAGAAAGTGATTGAAGCATTTCATGCTTCTATGTTCCACGACCTCCCTGGAGGTGTTCAAGGCCAGGCTGGATGAGGTCTTGAGCGACCTGTTCTAGTGGGAGGTGTCCCTGCCTGTGGCACAGGGCGGGTTGGAACTGGATGAGCTTTGAGCTCCCTTCCAATCTAAATCATTCTCTAATTCTATTATTCTGTGATTCTATGATTCTAATATTCTGTGTCCTCTCTCAAACAGTCCTGAAGTCAGTCACACTTAAGTCTAATTTGAGACAAGTTTTACTTTTCAGACGATGTAAAGGGTTAAGCCCACCTAGAACCCCCTGACTTCTCCCAAGGGGTGGTCTGACCTCTTCCCCAGGTGTCATGGTTAGCCACTTCCTGCTAGGACCTGGCTATAAGAAAGGAGAGCTCATCTTTTTTTCTCCCCATTCAGATCCTGGCAGGCCATAAGAAACTCACCTGGGAGCCTCCTCTTCTCCAGCCTGCACAGCCCCAACTCTTTCACTCTGTCCTCATAGGAGAGGTGCTGCAGCCCTCTGAGCATCCTCGTGGCCCTGAGGTCAGCCCTCAGCCACCTCTTCTCCCAGCTCAAGAGCCCCAGCTCCCTTGGCCTGTTCTCTTAAGGGAGGGGTCCACAGAAGGGCTGGGGAGGGACTGTTCACAAGGTCTTGTAATGACAGGACGAGGGGGAATGGGTTCAAACTGGCAGAGGGGAGATTGAAACTGGATGTGAGGAGGAAGTTCCTCACAGTGAGGGTGTCAAGACACTGGAACAGGTTGCCCAGGGAGGTTGTGGCTGCTCCCTCCCTGGAGGCGTTCAAGGCCAGGCTGGATGAGGTCTTGAGCATCCTGATCTAGTGGGAGGTGTCCCTGCCTATGGCACAGGGTGAGTTGGAACTGGATGAGCTTTGAGGTCTCTTCCAACCTAAACCATTCTATGATTCTATGATTCTATGTTCCACTCCCTGCATCAGATGTGTGGCTCTACACTGGGCTCTCTTAAACAGTTCTCCGAGGTCCTTCTTGAACTGAGTGGCCCAGAACTGGAAAGAAAAGAGGTCTCCGAGAAAGAGGGAGTGGAGAACCTCTCTGGACCTTCTAACCACAGCCCTTCTAATACACCACAGGATGCCATTGGCCTCAGAATCATAGAATGGTTTAGGTTGGAAGGGACCTCAAAGCTCATCCAGTTCCAACCCCCCCTGTGCCATAGGCAGGGACACCTCCCACTAGAACAGCTCACAAGGACATGTTTCTGCCTCATGGTCATGCACAGCACTTTCTGTGCACTCACTGAAGGGAAATGTTATGCACTTACAGGACTCACTTTGAACAGACTAAAGAGTGACAACTCATTGCATTAATGAAACTTGCATCCATTCTTTTTTCTTATTCTTGGCTTTGCTCCTCTCTTCACTAAAGATTTCTGCCTTCTCCATTTCTTAAGCTCCTTACCCTCAGTGCTGTTCATCAGCAACGATGACAGTGACCAGATCCAAAGACAAACTCCCTCAGCCTAAGATTGTACAGATCATGATCAGCTGTGTGTGACATGAAAGAGCTCACGTGGAAGGGAAACGTCCTCAAGAAGTGCAGCTGTAACTTTGTACATACCCTTCAACAGCTCATTATATTCTGCAGGGCTGTGCTGGAACTCAGTCATTATCAGAAAGGAAATAGAAATGTATCCCCTGAAGTATTTGCCTGTTATTAAAAAGCGGTGACAACATCATCTGGCTTTCTTCAGAATTTATCACTTCCCCTGGACATCTGATAAAGGATGCTGAAACCCATTCAGTGGCTCGGTGATGGAATGTTTTATTAATAAAGCCAATCTTTAGATGCTCAGCTTTTAAATATTAGCGTTGTCAGCTGCGTGGTGCAGTCTTCCACGTGCAGTGAAGTTTGGAGATCCTCAAATTGGAAGGCATGTGCACCCTCAGCAAGTTTGCTGATGACACCAAGTGCAGCAGCCAGGCTGGAGGGCAGGGATGGCATCCAGAGGGAGCTGGGCAGGCTGCAGAGGTGGGCACAAGCCAAACTCAGGAGGTGCAACAAGGCCAAGGGCAAGGTCCTGCAGCTGGGTGGAGGCAATGGCAAGCACCAATCCAGGCTGGAGAGTGCCTGGCTGGAGAGCAGCCCTGAGGAGAGGGACTTGGTGGAGAAGAAGCTGAAGCTGAGGCAGCAGTGTGCACTTGCAGGGCAGAAAGGCAAGCAGAGGCTGGGCTGCAGCAGGAGCAGTGTGGGCAGCAGGGCCAGGGAGGGGATTGTGCCCCTCTGCTGTGCTCTGCTGAGAGCCCACCTGGAGTAGTGCATCCAGTGCTGGAGCCCCTGGGACAAGAGGGATGTGGAGATGCTGGAGGTGTGCAGAGAAGGGCCCCGAGGATGCTGAGAGGGCTGCAGCAGCTCTGCTGTGAGCACAGCCTGAAAGAGTTGGGGCTGTGCAGGCTGGAGAAGAGGAGTTCCCAGGGGACCTTCTGGTGGCCTTCTAGGATCTGGAGTGGACTACAAAACAGCTGGGGAGAGACTTTTGAGGCTATGAGGGACTGTGAGGACATGGGGGAATGGAGCAAAGCAGGAGGTGAGGAGATTCAGAGTGGAGGTGAGGAGGAAGTTGTTGAGCATGAGAGTGGCGAGAGGCTGGAGGCAGATCCCTGGAGGTGTTTTTGTCCAGGCTGGCAGAGGCTGTGGGCAGCCTGCTCTAGGGTAGAGTGTCCCTGGGCATGGCAGGGGAGATGGATCTGGATGATGCTTGTGGTCCCTTCCAATCCTGACTGATTCTAGGATTTTACATTCAAGTAAATATCTTGTAGCAGTAGCTTGCATTTAGACTCGTGGAGGTGTTCAAGGCCAGGTTGGATGAGGCCTTGAGTGACCTGTTCTAGTGGGAGGTGTCCCTTCCTATGGCACAGGGGGGTTGGAACTGGATGATCTTTAAGGTCTCTTCCAACCTAAACCACTCTATGATTCCATGACACCCAGTGTCGAAGTGCAGGGTTCCTACACTCCCTCCCAGGCTCTCCTAAGAGAAAGCATTTCAAATTGCCCTCCTTTACCTAACAGAGCACTGACTTTTCCTGGGCTCTTTGATCTTTGAGGTGCCTTCCAACTTAAACCATTCTATGATTCTATGATTTTATCCTAGTTTTCATTAACGAGTAAACCATCCCGGTCAGATGTGGAGTACTTGTATGAGAAAGGAGCAGGAGCTAGTTCAGCCTGGAGACCAAAAGCAAGGCTACAAGGCAGATTTCATTACTGTCTTCAGCTGTGCCTATGGCACAGTGGATGAGCTTTGAGGTCCCTTCCAACATGTGCTGCTTTGAACTTCTTGGAGGCTTTGAATGAGAAATTAGACAGCAGGCTGAGACAAAAAAAAAATAAATCTAATGATACTACTTCACTCACAGCTTTACTGAGAAAGGAAAAAAATGTTTTAAGAGTTATAACCCAAATATAGATAAGTCAGAATGCTTCAGACCGCTTTGGGCTGTGGTATCTCTTGCATGGTTCTTTCACCCTGCCTTTTGTAGCTGAATCTGAATAATTCCACTAACTTCTTTCCTACTGCTAACCCCCCCTGGCCCATCTACCTTTACCTGTCTGCTGCATGAAACAGATGGTGAGACAAGATTGGGGAAAGGGGGTGTAGTGGTTTAAGCAGTTACCTGCCCCCACACCTTTTGATATAAGCCCTGGCTAGGACTCAGAACACTGGAAGTTGATAAATGAAGCTTTATATTTACAGCAATGCTCAATATCCAAGCAGATATTTACAAGGTATAACAAATATTTACAGATATATACAATGAAAAGGTAATACAGAAACACCACAGCCCTCCCAGAGACCAAAATCCCCAAGAGGGGTAACCAACCACCCCCTACCACCTTTCCTCCCTTCCCCAATCTTATCTCACCACCTGTTGATGCTGCAGATAAGCTGAGATAGATCAGCCAGGGGAGGTTAATAGTAGGGAAGAAGTTAGTATCACTGAGAATTAGCTACCAAGGCAGAAACAAAGGAGACCATGCAAAGAGCAGCTGCAGCCTGAGCGGTCTGAAACCATCTGATTATCTGTTTTGGTGACAGTACTTAAAAACAACTTGTTTTTTTTTTTAATTTCTCAGTAAAGGTCTGGTGCAGTGCCATCCTGTGTTTTCCTCTCTCAGCCAGTAGTTTATTTTCTCACTCAAATTCTCCAGTTAGTTCAAACCAGCACAGGGGGGAAGGTGGTAGGGGTGGTTAGAGACCCCTCTTAGGGATTTTGATCTCTGGGAGGGGCTGTGGTGTTTCTGTATTGCCTTTTTCACTGTATCTATCTGTAAATATCTGTTCTACATTGGAAATATCTGCTTGTATATTGTGCATTGCTGTAAATATAAAGCTTCATTTATTAACATCCAGCTGACTGAGTCCTAGCCTGGGTTATTTCAAAGTGTGTGTGTGAGGGGGTGGGCAGAAAACTGCTAAACCACCACACAGCCTAAACCATTCTATGATCCTATGATTCAATTCTTTTCTGGTGGATCGTTCTTATTAACTTCATTGTTGATTTTACATCAACTTAGGATATGATCCGACGCTTTTAGTGCAGTACATTACAGTTCTGCTGTCAAAATGTGTTCTTCTAAACAAAAATAACATTTTGTTTCAAACAGATGGACAAAGATGCTTTTCTTTTCCTGTGGAACAAAAAAAAAACCAAAAAACCAAGAAAAACCCCAACAGCTTCAGTTAAAACATTCAGAACTGCAGGCAGCAAGAAGTAAAGGGAAGCTCAGGGCTGTTTAGTGTACTTTTATCTCAAAAAAGCTTTCATTCTCCAGCAGCTGAGTTCCCACTGCTGTTCCAGAAACAAAATTGCCTCGCCTTGGCTTCCATGGGGCAGCACCTTCCTGATTTGTACAGGCACAGCAATTACTCCCTCCTGCCATCTAAGGGTTTTCAAATGAGCAACCCAATTACCCAGAATTATGGAGTGGAGTTTGGTCTGCAGGTTTTCATTCAACACGACAACAAAGAAACAACCAAAAAACAATCAGTGAGGGAGTGCAAGCATGAACCTGGCAGTCATGCATAGCTTACAGCCTAAACAGGGGGTAGGAGGAACAATTCCTTTGTGTCCTGGACATCTTTTCATGCAGTCCTTTGGAATTCTTTGAATCTCTGCAGGTAAGCTCCTATGTCAACACTTTGCATGACTGTAGGCTCCTGCAAGTCCTCACATGTTAAGGGGCACAACAAACAATTTAGCTAATAGAAGCATTAACTAATCCAAGAAATTAGGATAAATATTTCCTACAACAAGCCAACACCTGGAACCTCTTGGCAAGAAGAACTGTAAGAATTGCTCGTTGGTGCCTTCCTCCTCAGAACGTGCAGCAGCAAATTCACAGCATTCACAGAAGGAGAAGAAGAGGAAGAGCCTAAAATGTTTTAATATTCATTGTGCCACATAGAATCATAGAATGGCTTAGGTTGGACGAGACCTCAAAGCTCAGCCAGTTCCAACCCCCCTGTGCCATAGGCAGGGACACCTCCCACTAGAACAGGTCACTCAAGGCCTCATCCAACCTGGCTTTGAACACCTCCAGGGAGGGAGCAGCCACAACCTCCCTGGGCAACCTGTGCCAGTGTCTCATCACCCTTACTGTGAAGAACTTTCTCCTAACATCCAGTTTCAATCTCCTCTCTGGCACTTTAAGCCCATTCCCCCTCGTGCTGTCATTACAAGACCTTGTGAACAGTCCCTCCCCAGCCCTCCTGTAGCCCCCTTCAGATACTGGAAGGTTACTATAAGGTCTCCTGGCATCCTTCTCTTCTCCAGGCTAAAAAGTCTCAACTCTCTCAGCCTGTCCTCACAACAGAGCTGCTGCAGCCCTCTGATCATCTTTGTGTCCCTCCTCTGGACTCTCTCCAGCAGTTCCATGTCCTGCTTGTGCTGGGGGCTGCCGAGCTGCAGACAGAGCTGCAGGTGGGGCGTGAGGAGAGCAGAGCCAAGGGGCACAATCCCCTCCCTTGCCCTGCTGCTCTTAATGCAGCCCAGCACACAGTTGCTGTTTGGACTGCATCTGCACACTGTCAGCTCATGTTGAGCTTTTCATCAACCCAGAACTCCAGGTCATTTTTCCTAAGGTACTTGCACCCAGCTCAGCATTATTATTTCCAGCCAAAGCTTGCAGGAAGAGGAGTCCCAAGCAGTTTTCTAATTTCTAGTGATTATTCCTACAAACCACGAGAATTAATATTTGCACTGACAATTAGGATTGGGAGAAAGCCTTTAGAACATCAGCATTTTACAGAAACAATGACCTTAAGACCAGAACATTTTCTGGGCACTGGCACCAGAGAGCCACATCTAATTAAATTAAAGCAAGTCCCATTCCAATTAGCAACGATTTATAGTGTTTAATGTACCTCTTTTGCATATTTGTGTTTCCTCTACTGCCACGCTTCAGCAATGTTTTTTTTTTTCCATTTCCCCTCCATAAAAACTCCTCTGACATCAACAGAAGCAATTCTCAATGGCCCAATGTTCATGTGCCTTTTTCCATCACGATTTAAAGGAATGGAACTTAATGCCCAGTGGAGTGAAATTAATGCAATTTAGTACGACAGAAAGCCATTCCTCTTTTTAAAAAGTTATATATATACATATATATATATGTATACACATAATTTTCTTTATGCATTTTGATTTGGGGATGGGAGCCAGCAGACCATTAATAAGCTACAGAGCATTAAAAGCAACACAGATTTTTCCAAAGAAATGATTCACTGTGTTGATGGGGTTTGGTATATTAAATCATAGAATCATAGAATCATGGAATCAGTCAGGGTTGGAAGGGACCACAAGGATTATCACAAGAGACCCTAGATTAGGCTGAACAGAGCCTCAAACCAGCCTGGCCTTAAACACCTCCAGGGATCTGGCCCCAACCACATCCATGGACAACCCATTCTAAGATCTCTCCACTCTCATGCTCAACAACTTCCTCCTCACATCTTCACTCTGAATCCCCCCACATCCTGCTTACCAGATATGTGAGGTGCTATTTCTTACCAGGTCCACAGCTAATTTCCTTTTTGATTTTCAGTTGCTGTGATGTATACCTGGAGGTGTATGTTACAGAATCACAGAGTGTTAGGAGTTGGAAGGCACTTTGAAAGTGCCCTTTTGCCAGAGCAGGATCACCTAGAATAGAATCATAGAATCAGTCAGGGTTGGAAGGGACCACAAGGATCAGCCAGTTCCAACCCCCCTGCCATGCCCAGGGACACCCTACCCTAGAGCAGGCTGCCCACAGCCTCTGCCAGCCTGGCCAAAAACACCTCCAGGGATCTGGCCCCAAACACCTCCCTGCAGGGGCAACCCATTCCAGCCTCTCACCACTCTCATGCTCAACAACTTCCTCCTCACCTCCAGCCTCAATCTCCCCACCTCCAGCTTTGCTCCATTCCCCCCAGTCCTGTCAATACCTGAGAGCCTCAAAAGTCCCTCCCCAGCTTTTTTGTAGCCCACTTCAGATACTGGAAAGCCACGACAAGGTCCCCTGGGAGCCTCCTCTTCTGCAGCCTGCACAGCCCCAACTCTTTCAGTCTGTGCTCACAGCAAAGGTGCTGAAGCCCTCTGAGCATCCTCGTGGCCCTAAAAATGATTCTTCCACAGGTTTCTTTGTCCTTCAGTGAGTAAAATCATTGTCATAAGGCTAATAAGAAAGGATGACTGTTATTATAAGGTAATATAAATAAGAATTATTTGACATATTGCAGAGAGGCAGGAGGAATTTCTTCTGTAAATAGAGTTTCAAGGCTATAGATTGCAATCTGTAGGTGGATACGTACAAAATGAATATGAAGAAGGACTGCTCAGGGAGCAATGGGAGCAAAGCCAGAAGGTAAAAACAAATAACACAGAATCATAGAATGGTTTAGGTTGGAAGGGAGCTCAAAGCTCAGCAAGTTCCAGCCCCGCTGTGCCATAGGCAGGGACACCTCCCAATAGAACAGGTCACTCAAGGTCTCACCCAACCTAGTCCTGAACACCTCCAGGAAGGTTGTGGAGCACAGAAGCAGAGAATGCACCAACATATCTTTAATCAGAATTTTCAAAGGTCCTTTTCTCCCTGCACAGGAGCTCAGTGGTTCTCTGTTTTCAACGACTTGCGCTGAAAGCCTGAACAGGAGCAAACAAATCCCCAGGACTTTTCTCAACGAGCTTTCTGATTCAGTGTTTCCAACATCCCTGCTCCAGTTTAAGTAAACCCTGATTACATACACTGTGATACTTAATCCCACATTATGCCTACTCCACAAATGAACCCAAGTTAATACGTTCACTGTTTCACGTGAGCTGAAGACAGCGTCAGGTCATTTTTGTCCCTTCTGATTTCTGCTTTTCGACTGCAGCATCGGTACAGACTGCCTCGAGGCATACCTCTCCTTTTAATAACACACAGAAAATGCAAACCTTCGAGTGTAATTATTGTTCAGCACCCCGGCAGCAGAAGAGAAGCAGCATGCGGTTATTAAATTGTCAGGTGCTAAAAGGCGCACAAAACGATAACAAATCTCACAAAATGCCACGCACCAGCCAAAGTTTACCACTCCAGGATGGGTTCCAGGAGACAGAATCATCTAAAGGTCAGAGACCCGACTGAAAACCATCAGCGTGCATGAGCATGCACACAAAACAACAGTGAGAAGGGAACTCAGGGAAGATATCAAGGGCTCAGTTTTGGAGACCCTGGGCCAAGAGGGATGTGGAGATGCTGGAGGTGTGCAGAGAAGGGCCCCGAGGATGCTCAGAGGGCTGCAGCAGCTCTGCTGTGAGCACAGCCTGAAAGAGTTGGGGCTGTGCAGGCTGCAGAAGAGGAGGCTCCCAGGGGACCTTCTGGTGGTCTTCCAGGGTCTGAAGGGGACTACAAAAAAAAGCTGGGGAGGGACTTTTGAGGGTATCAGGAAGTGACAGGAGTAGGGGGAATGGAGCAAAGCTGGAGGTGGGGAAATTGAGGCTGGAGGTGAGGAGGAAGTTGTTGAGCATGAGAGTGGTGAGAGGCTGGAATGGGTTGCCCCTGCAGGGAGGTATTTGGGGCCAGATCCCTGGAGGTGTTTTTGGCCAGGCTGGCAGAGGCTGTGGGCAGCCTGCTCTAGGGTAGGGTGTCTCTGGGCATGGCAGGGGGGTTGGGACTGCCTGATCCTTGTGGTCCCTTCCAACCCTGACTGATTCTATGATTCTACTCTAGGTGATCCTGCTCTGGCAGAAGGGCTGGACTAGATGATCTTTCAAAATGCCTTCCAACCCCTAACATTCTGTGACTCTGTAACATACAACTCCAGGCATACCTCACAGCAGCTGAAAACCAAAAAGGAAATTAGCTGTGGACCTGATAAGAAAAAGCACCTCACATATCTGGTAAGATGAATTAATGAAAACAATTGAACTTGCTTCAGCAGGTCCTAAAAACGACCTCTTAGCAAATGTATTTAAACATTATATTGCTTGATGCTAACATAAGGAAGGAATTTCATACTCTCTTCTTATCCTGAGCAGAGCTTTTGCTCACTATGGGCATTAAAGGTGGCATAGTGCACATCTGCATACAGAATAGAATAGAATGGAATGGAATGGAATGGAATGGAATGG
The DNA here is from genome assembly GCA_013396835.1 of Psilopogon haemacephalus. Taxonomy (NCBI): domain Eukaryota; kingdom Metazoa; phylum Chordata; class Aves; order Piciformes; family Megalaimidae; genus Psilopogon; species Psilopogon haemacephalus. The sequence continues at coordinate 12,411 of VWZI01013618.1, read as the reverse complement.
GACAGAATGGAATGGTTTAGGTTGGAAGGGACCTCAAAATCATCCAGTTCCAACCCACTGCCATAGGCAGGGACACATCCCACTGGAACAGGTTGCTTAAGGTCCAAACTCTCCTTGAATATCTCCAGGGAAGATGTAACCAAAACCTCCCTGGGCAACTTGTGCCAGAGGAGGGCCATGAAGATGCTGAGAGGGCTGCAGCAGCTTTGTGATGAGGACAGGCTGAGAGAGTTGTGGCTGTGCAGCCTGCAGAAGAGAAGGCTGCCAGGAGACCTTGGAGTGGCCTTGCAGGATCTGAAGGGGACTCCAAGAGGGCTGGGGAGGGACTATTGACAAAATCTTGTAATGACAGGATGAGGAGAAATGGGTTTAAGCTGGAAAAGGGGAGATTGAAACTGGATGTTAGGAGGAAGTTCTTCACAGTGAGGGTGGTGAGACACTGGCACAGGTTGCCCAGGGAGGTTGTGGCTGCTCCCTCCCTGGAGGCGTTCAAGGCCAGGTTGGATGAGGCTTTGAGTGATCTGTTCTAGTGGGAGGTGTCCCTGCCTATGGCAGAAGGGGGTTGGAACTGGCTGAGCTTTGAGGTCTCGTCCAACCTAAGCCATTCTATGATTCTATGTGGCACAATGAATATTAAAAAATTTTAGGCTCTTCCTCTTCTTCTCCTCCTATATTTCGAGTTAATATCAATGCACTATGCAGTACCTACAGATGCAAGTCCTCTTATGAACATCTGAAGTATTTATGACCGTGGGCTACATCTGATAAATGTGCCTATGGCACCGGGGGGTTGGAACTGGATGATCTTCTAGGTCCCTTCCAAACTAAACCATTCTATGGGGCACTATTAATATTCAAATGTTTTAGGCTCTTTCTCTTCTTCTTCTTCTCCTCCTTCTATATTTTGAGTTAATATCAATGCACTATGCAGTACCTACAGATGCAAGTCCTCTTATGAACATCTGAAGTATTTATGATCGTGGGCTACATCTGATAAATGTGCCTATGGCACTGGGGGGTTGGAACTGGATGATCTTCTAGGTCCCTTCCAACCTAAACCATTCTATGGGGCACTATTAATATTCAAATTTTTAGGCTCTTTCTCTTCTTCTTCTTCTCCTCCTCCTATATTTCGAGTTAATAGCAATGCACTATGCAGTACCTACAGATGCAAGTCCTCTTATGAACATCTGAAATATTTATGACCGTGGGCTAACATCTAATAAATAAATAAAAACAAGTAATTTTCACAGTTTCCCCCCAAATGGATCCACTTATTTTCGTGTGTGACTTAACACTGCAGATTCCTCCTCTTGAGGAAAAATTGCAGCTCATGGAAAAATGCAGCCCCGTGGTGGTAGGGCTGAAGCAAGAAGATTTATGACATTTGAAGATCAAACCCCAACAATTTTAGCTCGCTTGGAGTTATTTATGTGCCTTTTATCAGTAGGTTGTATGGGATGAGGGGATTTAATCAATGTGCACTAGTTGATTAAACCATTTCGAAGCAGCAGTGGTTAGCTAGAAAGGAGCTCTATGTGACAGCCATCATAGAATACTTTAGGTTGGATGGGACCTCAAGGCTCATCCAGTTCCAATCCCCCTGTGCCAGAGGCAGGGACACCTCCCACTAGAACATGTTGCTCAAGATCTCATCCAGCCTGGTCCTGAACACCTCCAGGGAGCTTGTGGAGCACAGAATGTGATACAAGATCACATTTAGTCATTCTGTGATCCACAACCTCCCTGGGCAACCTGTGCCAGTGTCTCACCACCCTCACGGAAAACGACTTCCTCTTAACATCCAGTTTCAATCTCTCCTCTGACACTTTAAACCCATTCTTTCTTATCCTCTCATTACCAGCCCTCCTGTAACCTCCTTCAGACACTTCAAAGCCACTCCAAGGTCTCCTGGCAGCCTTCTCTTCTCCAGGATGCACAGCCCCAACTCTCTCAGCCTGTCCTCACAGCAGAGCTGCTGCAGCCCTCTCAACATCTCCATGGCCTCCTCTGCACTGGCTCCAACCCTTCCATGTGCTGCTTGTGCTGGGGGCTGCAGAGCTGCAGACAGTGCTGCAGGTGGGGTGTGAGGAGAGCAGAGCCAAGGGGCACAATCCCCTCCCTTGCCCTGCTGCCCACAGCTGCTCTTGCTGCAGCCCAGCACACAGTTGCTGTCTGGGCTGCACTCACACTGCAGCCTCATCTTCAGCTTTGCACCACCCCAGATCCCCAGGTCCTGTTCCTCAGGGCTGCTCTCAGCCATTCCCCACCCAGCCTGCAGTTGTGCTTGGGACTGCACCCCACAAGGTGCAGAACTGCAGGCTGGTGCTGATCTCTTTATCATGCAATGGAAACCTGCCTCAGCATCTGAGCAATTAGCAAGGAAGAAACAACACAGTTCAACTCCTGCCTGACTCCTATTCTGATGCTAAAATTCATTCATAAAGGACCATTTCTCTGTGTGCACTTGCAGAGTTCCCCACTCAACTCCCTGAACAAAATGATTTTTTTCACTACATTTGATGTTAGCAGGGTGAGGGAAGTGATCCTCCCCCTGTACTCTGCACTGCTGAGACCCCACCTGGAGTACTGCATCCAGTTCTGGAGTCTTAATTACAAGACGGATATGGAAGATGTTGGAAGTTGTCCAGAGAAGGGCCATGAGGATGAGCAGAGGGAAGGAGCTGCCCTGCTGTGAGGAGAGACTGAGGCAGTTGGGGCTGTGCAGTCTGAAGAGAAGGCTCCCAGGTGACCTTATTGTGGCCTTTCAGGACCTGAAGGGGTCTACAAGAATGCTGGGAAGGGGCTTTTGAGGCTCTCAGGGAGTGATAGGACAGAGGCGAATGAAGATGGGGAGATTCATATTGGATGTGAGGAGGCAGTTGTTGAGCATGAGAGTGGTGAGAGGCTGGAATGGGTTGCCCCTGCAGGGAGGTGTTTGGGGCCAGATGGCTGGAGGTGTTTTTGGCCAGGCTGGCAGAGGCTGTGGGCAGCCTGCTCTAGGGTAGGGTGTCCCTGGGCATGGCAGGGGGGTTGGGACTGGATGATCCTTGTGGTCCCTTACAAACACTGACTTGATCCTATGATTCTCATTTATACCCCTTGAGGAAATATCTTTTCCATTTAGGTTTTGAACATTTTTTTTCCCTTTCTTTTAATTTTTTTTTTTCTTTCCCCCCTCCAGTTTCTCAATGGTTACAAAGCTTCAGGGTAAGAAGATCATAATTCTTTTTTCTTTTTTTTTTTTTTCCCTGGGTTGAATAATTGTGTGTTTACAGCCATATGGAAGGAAAAAAAAATTACATATGTGGTTAGACATCCACTTTCAATAAAGCTGTCAAGCTGCCTTGCAGAGGTCACATCACTGATAGGAAGTAGCAGACAGCAGAGGAAGTCATTGCACGCATCAGTCATCTCACCAAAATAATGAGACAAATTACAATATGTCCATACTATTATTCAGTATTATTGCATGTTTTTAACTTCAGTTGGCAGACAGCCTGCTTTTTTTTTTTTATTATTTTTGAATTTTTTTTTTTATCTACCACCTTTTCATCAGCAGAGAAAAAAAAACAGTCCTAGTCTATCTCTAGTCACTGGTTTTCCATTCCTTACCAGGGAGATCATGCTCTGCATCTTATCGTTGGGGAACGGCCTTTTAAACTGCAAAATACATTTATAAAGAGAACAGGATCAACAAGTCCAACCTAGAACCTTATTCTATGAGATTCACCTTCTGGAGATAGCTTCTCAAACACACAGACAGGCAGAGATGCTGCCTTCTGGATAAGCATTTTACAGCATCATAGAGTCTCAGAAACATGTAGGTTGGCAAAGCCCTTCAGGATCACCAAGTCCAACCTAGAACCCTACTCTACAAGATCCACCTACTGGAGATAGCTTCTCAAACACAAAGACTGGCAGAGATGTTGCCTTCTGGATAAGCATTTTACAGAATCATAGAAACATGCAGGTTGGTAAAGCCCCTCAGGATCACCAAGTCCAACCTAGAACCCTACTCTACATGAGTCACCTTCAACCATAGCCCTAAACACTACCTCCAAACCACCCTTAAATACATCCAGGGTGGATGCCTCCACCACCTCCCTGGGCAGTTCAATCCACTCCCACTCTCTCCATGAAAAAAAACTTTTTCCTAATGTCCAATCTAAACCTCCCCAGCCTCAGCTTGAGGCCATTCCCCCTTGTTCTCTCTCCAATTCCCTGTGAGCAGAGCCCAGCAGCAGCCTCTCCACAATGTCTCTATTACTTTAAGCCGGTCCTCCTGAGCTCAAAACCTCAACAAGTACTTAGTTCGATTTGGAAGTAAAAAAAATAAACTTTAACAATAAATAGAAGGTGGTTTAGGTAAGGGGAATTACAGAGGATGGGGGAAAGGGAAAAAAATACAAGACACAGGTATGAGGTAAGGGGAATTACAGAGGATGGGGGAGAGGGAACAACATACAAGATACAGGTATAAGGTAAGGGGAATTACAGAGGATGGGGGAGAGGGAACAACATACAAGATACAGGTATAAGGTAAGGGGAATTACAGAGGATATGGGGGGGGGCTAAAAAACAANATTAGAGAGGATAGGGGGGGGGGGCTAAAAAACAAATTACAAAAGAGAAAAAAAATAAATACAACCTGTAGATGGTAATGGATGGAAGCGGAATCCAAGCAGTGAAGCTGGAAATTGGTGGTAGATGCAGGTGGATGCTGGTGGGATGCAGCGAGTTAGAGTTCCAAATATGTCTGCTCTCCTCATGTGTTTGATGACCAGATGAAGATATAGATGTAGTTATAGATATAGGTGGATATAGATATAGATTATANAGAGATAGAGTTACAGATGCAGATGTAGATAATATAGATACAGATATAGATATATTGTTATAGATACAAATATAGATGATATATATAGATATAGATAAAGATATAGTGATTGGTGCATATATAGATAATATAGATATAGACGCAGATATAAAGATATAATTATAGATATAGATATATAGATATAGGTGCAGATAGATATAGATATAGATATAGATATAGATACTGGTATAGATATAGATACAGGTATAGATACACACAGATGTTTATAGCTGTTGCCTACGCACATACAGCAATTAAAATATGTGTCTATAATTTCTGAATGGACAACTGCAAGCACAGTTTTAATTAAGGAATGTGGAGGCTCAGCTCATCCATCCGCTCATAATTGCTTTAGATTCCAGGCTTGTCTGCAAGAGCCATCTAAACTGAAAACTGTCAGAAGAAGGGTAGCAGGCAAACTAGGTCACTTAAGCTGATCTAATTTGCAATTTCCCACAAATTGCTAAATTAATATGAAGATTAAAACTTTCTCGGAATAGCTTGAACTGTCTCACTTCACTCTCCAAGGCTCATACCTGCCTTCCTCTGTTTTTTTTTTTTTTTTCCTCTCATTGAAGTTCTTTGTCCTGCTTCTCCATCAGTTTCCACTATTCTCAGATATTTTTTGGTACCTTTCCTCGATTCGGCGAAGGAATTAAGATTAATCCACCTTAACTTGATTCAGGTGGATTAATCTTATTTGTTCTTGCAAGATATCATATATTTTACTTAGAAGCTTGAACAAGCAAAGCAGAGTGACAGTAACAGATTTCTATGTACCTTGTAAGAGGATTAATACGTACAATGAGTGCTCTCAAAATGTTTTTTCTTGTGGCCTTCCAGGATCTGAAATGGGCTACACAAAAAATCTGGGGAGGGACTTTTTAGGCTCTCAGGGAGTGAGAGGACTGGGAGAATGGAGCAAAGCTGGAGGTGGAGAGATTCAGATTGGATGTGAGGAAGAAGTTTTTGAGCATGAGAATGGTGAGAGCCTGGAATGGGTTGCCCCTGCAGGGAGGTGTTTGGGGCCAGATCCAGGGAGGTGTTTGGGGCCAGATCCCTGGAGGTGTTTTTGGCCAGGCTGGCAGAGGCTGTGGGCAGCCTGCTCTAGGGTAGGATGTCCCTGGGCATGGCAGGGGGGTTGGGACTGGCTGATCCTTGTGGTCTCTTCCAACCCTGACTGATTCTATGATTCTATGATTCTATGATTCTTTTGCAAGGTCATGTTAGTCCCAGGACATTTTAAATGCAAAGGCTGTGGACATTTGACCATTCCCTTTGAAAACACCAAAAACTGAGTCTTGCAGGGGTGAGATGCCAGACCCAGTGGAAGATCAGTTTGCTCACAGATGCAACATTTCCCATCCCCCAATGTGAATTAGGCAGTGCTTCTCTTATCCAGCAGTGTATTTTCCTTCACAGGGCCAATATCCTCAACAGGAATCTTTACCTTTCCAAACTTTGCCACCTCTAGTGTTTAGAGATGTTCACCTTGCTGGAAAAAAAAACAGGAGTGGACTTTTAACCCACCACAAGCTATAGAAGAAAAAATTATAAAAACTGAAAGCATCATTGAAGCCTTTTTAGGAGGCTTCATTCATTTGTCCATGAATGTTCTCACTGCTACCAGCAGGCATTAGGAATGAGAGAGAAGAATTTGTAGTTTGGTTGGGTTTTGGTTGCTTTTCTTTTCCCCCAATATCAGCTACTTACAGTGTAGCAAAGCAAAGTGGGGAGGTTTTTGGAGATATTGAGAGACATAAAGCCCAAAGTGAGATCCAACAGGTGGGATATTTGATATTTGACACAGATATATCATAAAGCCCAGGCTATGTAAATGAAAGGATTCATGAAAGAATTTTGATAACAGAACATCCAAGTTCACAAAGAGTATGAGGCACTGAGAATGTGACCTACAAAGCACTCATATGACATGTTGGCTGCATCCTAAAATGGGAAATCATTGTCATAAGGCTAATAAGAAAGGATGACTGTTATTATAAGGTAATATAAATAAGAATTATTTGACATATTGCAGAGAGGCAGGAGGAATTTCTTCTGTAAATAGAATTTCAAGGCTATAGACTGCAATCTGCAGGTGGATATGTACAAAATGAATATGAAGAAAGACTGCTCAGGGAGCAATGGGAGCAAAGCCAGAAGGTAAAACAAATAACACAGAATCATAGAATGGTTTAGGTTGGAAGAGACCTCAAAGCTCAGCCAGTTCCAGCCCCCCTGTGCCATAGGCAGGGACACCTCCCACTAGAACAGGTTGCCCAAGCACTCATCCAGCCTAGTCCTGAACACCTTCAGGGAGATTGTGGAGCACAGAAGCACAGAATGTGATCTTTGATCACATTCTGTGCTTCTGTGCCCCACAACCTCCTTGGGCAACCTATGCCAGTGTCTCACCTCCCTCACTGTGAAGAACTTCCTCCTAACATCCCATTTAAATCTCCCCTCTGCCAGTTTGAACCCATTCCTCCTCATCCTTTGTGAACAGTCCCTCCCCAGCACTCCTGTAGGTCCCCTTCAGATACTGGCAGGCTGCTATAAGGTCTCCTTGAAGCCTTCTCTTCTCCAGGATGAAAAGTCCCAACTCTCTCAGCCTGTCCTCATAGCAGAGCTGCTGCAGCCCTCTGATCATCTTCGTGGCCCTCCTCTGGACTCTCTCCAGCAATTCCATCTCTTTCTTCTGCTGGGGGCTGCAGAACTGCACACATTGCTACCAAAAATGCAGGACATTTGATTGCTCAGTTTAAGAAAGATGTTGAGATGCTTGAAGGTGCCCAGAGAAGGGCAGCAAGGCTGGGAAGGGGCCTGGAGCACAGCCCCAAGAGGAGAGGCTGAGGGAGCTGGGGGTGTGCAGCCTGCAGAAGAGGAGGCTCAGGGCAGAGCTCATTGCTCTCTGCAGCTCCCTGAAGGGAGGTTGTAGCCAACTGGAGTCGGGCTCTGCTGCCAGGAAGCCAGGGAGAAAATAAGAGGACACAGGCTCAAGCTGTGAAAGCAGACTGTGAAGCTGTAGAGAAATTTTTTTTAAGATATTAAGAAATATATGAAAACCTGAAGTTTATATGCATGCTAATAAATGGTAAATTTTAATCACTCTCTAGGAGTTTGGAATAAAATTATAAATAATATTAAATAATAAAAGACTTTTAAAATAATTAAATAATAAATTAAATAACTCAAAACCCAAAATAATATTTAAAAAAATAAATAACGTAAATAATAATTC
>VWZI01013617.1:46580-56581 GCA_013396835.1 Psilopogon haemacephalus | reverse complement strand
AACTGGCAGAGGGGAGATTGAAAGTGGATGTTAGGAGGAAGTTGTTTGCAGTGAGGGTGGTGAGACACTGGCACAGGTTGCCCAGGGAGGCTGTGGCTGCTCCCTCCCTGGAGGTGTTCAAGGCCAGGCTCGATGAGGCATTGAGTGACCTGTTCTAGTAGGAAGTGTCCCTGCTTATGGCACGGGGCGGTTGGAAATGGATGATTTTTGAGGTCCCTTCCAACCTAAACTATTCTATGATTCCACGAAACCTTCCTCCTTAGCAGTGGATGTTTGAAATCCGAACCATCGTGTTACAGGACTGTGCCTCCGCAACAGCTCTAAACATTTCAAAGGGAAAAAGTACCTGTCAGAGCCACAAACAAACAACAACATCTCAACTGTCTAGAATTCAGGAGGCTGCATCTAGAAAGACTGCAGAAGGCAGCATTGAAAATGACAGCAGACCAATATTTAGCCTGAGTATATGCAGACAGAACCTGAAGATTAAAACGATGACGGCAACATAAGAAGAGTTACGATCAACAACCTAACCGGGGAGGAGGACTTCGTGTTCCAGCATATTTACACAAGACAGTTAAAGGGTTTTTTAAGAACATGATGCTTTAGGAACAGGCAGCTTTGACCTTAAAATATGCAACGAGAAGTGGCATTATTGAACTGGGAATTTAAAAGACAACTGAAGTTAAATTCTGGCATTTATAGGGGGGTGGGTTCCACTAAGCGGTTCTGTGTCGCTCTGTGTCGTTGGATTTTCACTGACTTAGACTCATAGAATCATGGAATGGTTTAGGTTGGAAGGGCCCTCAAAGCTCATCCAGTTCCAACCCCCCTATGCCATAGGCAGGGACACCTCCCACTAGAACAGGTCACTCAAGCACTCATCCAACCTGGCCTTAAACACCTCCAGGGAGGTTGTGCAGCACAGAAGCACCCAATGTGATCAAAGATCAGACTGGGTGCTTCTATGCTCCACAACCTCCCTGGGCAACCTGTGCCAGTGTCTCACCACCCTCACTGCAAACAACTTCCTCCTAACATCCAGTTTCAATCTCCCCTCTGCCAGTTTAAACCCATTCCTCCTAATCTGTCATTACAAGACCTTGTCAATAGTCCCTCTCCAGCCCTCCTGTAGCCCCCTTCAGATCCTGGAAGGCCACTCCAAAGTCTCCTGGAAGCCTTCTCTTCTCCAGGCTGCAGAGCCCCAACTCTCTCAGCCTGTCCTCGTTGCAGAGGTGCTCCAGCCCTGCTGGAAGGCAAGGAAAGGGAGAGAGACCAACAGGCAGAGCTCAGACCCGAGCAGCTCTGTCTTAATCTATGTTTGTGTTCTGACTTTTGTATGTGTCAGCAAACCTTTGAGTGAAGCAGACATCATAATTGTTTGTTTGTTTTTTGTTTTTTTTTTTCCCACAGCCTATAACCTAATTTCTCTTACTAAAATATTCCAATTAACCTCAAACCAGCACACTACTTTTATGGAAACATCAAAAACCCACCTGGATGCATTCCTATATGACATGCTCTTGGTGGTCCTGCTCTAGCAGGAGGATTGGACTAGATGATCCTTTCCAACCCCTAACATCCTGTGATTGTAGGATGCAGTTTTTTTCTCAGCTGCTCATTCATTCCAATGTTAACAGAAATCACAATTGTTCCAGAGGAATGAATTGATAAGACAAGCAGGCATCCTCTGAGATAAAGCAAGCAAGCTGAACAACTCCACAAGGAATTAATTGATAAGACAAAGGAGCATCCTCTGAGATAAAGTAAGCAAGCTGAACAACTCGGCAATTAATGAAAACTGTTTACAATCAACAACTGAAGATCATTTGCACAGGCACAGACCACAGATCACACCCTCCCCACAGACCCCATGTGAGAAGTGCAAGTTCTGCACTAAATTTACAGGTGTTTAATGATTGTCTGGGACACAATTCGCCATAGGACCTAAAACACACACAGCACATAGGGGGAAAAGATGCTTCAGAAGTGGTTCACAAGGAAGCAAGCAAGGAAAAAGCTTTTGTTTAAAGAATTTTGAATGTTGTTAATTGTTGAAACAATTAACTGATGGCGGTGGTTTGGCAGTTATCTGCCCCCCCAACAAACACACACATTCCAATAACCCAGGCTAAGTTCACCCACAGCTCTGCACCAGCCAGGACTTTATCACTGTGGTGCTCAATGCTACCTGAAAACTTGGAGCTGGTTTCTTCACCAGCAGCCTGGCCCCATGAGTAGCTCCTACTGTACTGACTGCATCTATTTCAGAGGTGGTTTGGCAATTACCTGCCCCCTACACTTTGAAATAACCCAGGCTAGGACTCAGTCAGCTGGAAGTTAAGGAATGAAGCTTTATATTTACAGCAATGCACAATATACAGGCAGAGATTTACAATGTATATCAGATATTTACGGGTATAGACAGTGAAAAGGTAATACAGAAACACCACAGCCCTCCCAAATATCAATATCCCTAAGAGAGGTTTCTAACCACCCCTACCACCTTGCCCTTTTCCCCAATATTATCTCACCATCTGTTTTATGCAGCAGTTGGGGAAAGGTAGATGGGGCAAGGGGGATTAGCAGAGCTGTTTGCATGTTAGCAGGGCAGTTGCAGCGTTCAAGTCTGTTGCATCAGTGCAGTAAGAGGTCAGACATTGATCTCCCAGGAAAGGTAGATGCCGTTGGCTTAAGTGGTAAAAGCAAAGTGTAAAACCTTAAAGGATGTCTAACTTGGTATTGCTACTTAGTGGTCTACCTGCATGTGGTGGTTTGGCAGTTACCTGCCACCCCACATTTTGAAATAACCCAGGCTAGAGCTCAGCCAGCTGGAAGTTAAGGAATGAAGCTTTATATTTACAGCAATGCACAATATACAAGCAAATATTTACAATGTATAACAGATATTTACAGATGCATACAGTGAAAAGGTAATACAGAAACACCACAGCCCTCCCAGAGATCTAAATCCCTAAGAAGGGTAACCAACCACCCCTACCACGTTCCCCTTTTCCCCAATATTATCTCACCATCTGTGAGACAGGTGAAGGTAGATGGGCCAGGGGGGATTAGCAGCAGGAAAAGAAGTTAGTGAAATTATTCTGATCCAGCTAGGAAAGGCAGGGAGAAAAAGACATGCAAAAGCAGCCACAGCCCAAAGCAGTCTGAAGCAGTCTGACTTATCTATATTTGGGTTACAACTCTTAAAAACATTTTTTATTTTCTCAGTAAAGCTATGAGTGAAACAGCACCATCAGTGTTTTGCTTTCTCAGCCTATAGTGTAATTTCTCATTCAAATCCTCCAATTAGTTCAAACCAGCACACTGATGAAACAGAGCAAGTCCAGATATGACATCTTTATTAATTAGTTTAGTGCTTCTCAGTAACAATTAGATCTTCATAATCTGTTGACAGAGAAACAAAAAAAGATTAAAGTAGGAAATCTTTGTATTTCATAAGGCTTGGTGACTTGGGATTCCTAACAACAGGGTTCACATCTCAGGGTAGTCTCACTGACCATTCTCCCTCTCCTACAGTTAAATAGGAGGGACCTGGACAGGCTGCAGAGGTGGGCATAAGGAAACCTCAGGAGGTTCAACAAGGCCAAGTGCAAGATCCTGCAGCTGGGTCGAGGCAATGCCAAGCACAAATCCAGGCTGGGCAGTGAGTGGCTGGAGAGCAGCCCTGAGGAGAGGGACTTGGGGGTGCTGGGGGATGAGAAGCTCAACATGAGCCAGCAGAGTGCATCTGCAGTCCAAAAATCCAAGCAGAGGCTGGGCTGCAGCAGGAGCAGTGTGGGCAGCAGGTCAAGGGAGGTGATTCTCCCCCTCTGCTGTGTTCTGCTGAGACCCCGCCTGGAGTAGTGCATCCAGTTCTGGAGCCCCTGGGACAAGAGGGATGTGGACATGCTGGAGTGTGTCCAGAGAAGCGCCACAAGGATGCTGAGAGGGCTGCAGCACCTCTGTTATGAGGACAGACTGAAAGAGTTGGGGCTGTGCAGGCTGGAGAAGAGGAGGCTCTGAGGTGACCTTCTTGTGGCCTTCCAGGATCTGAAGGGCGCCTACAGAAAAGCTGGGGAGGGACTTTTTAGGATATTAGGTAGTGACAGGACTAGGGGGAATGGAGCAAAGGTGGAGGTGGGGAGATTCAGACTGGATGTGAGGAGGAAGTTGTTGAGCATGAGAGTGGTGAGAGCCTGGAATGGGTTGCCCAAGGAGGTGGTTGAGGCCAGATCCCTGGAGGTGTTTTTGGCCAGACTGTCAGAGGCTGTGGGCAGGCTGCTCTAGGGTAGGGTGTCCCTGGGCATGGCAGGGGGGTTGGAACTGGCTGATCCTTGTGGTCCCTTCCAACCCTGACTGATTCTATGATTCTGTGATTCTAAGCTGCACAGATTCAACCAGGTTGGAAAAAGACCTCTAAGATCATCATTACTGGGATATTATTATCAGTTGTCTTCCAGTGTCTTAGGAATGAGAGACAAAGGGCCTCTAACAGTAGCCTACAAGATGCTGGTGTGCTGCAGATTTCCAGCCAAAATGGTAGGCCTTCAGATCAAGCACTGTCAAAATCCCCCATCCTCCTTGGTCTCCTTGTGCTAAGCAACTGCTGCTTGCTCTGCAACTCAGCCTTTCTCAGCAAGTCATGCTCCCAAAATTCTTGATCTTTATCATTGCTCGACACATGATTCTTTTGTTCATTTTTTCCTCATCAAAACCCCAAACTAAACACATCCAAGTCCTTGTTAATACTGCATCAGCACTTCCAACCCATCAAAATATTTTTTTTCCCCCTGCACCAGATCCAAGCTCATGAGTCCCCCTACCACAGGACCCTCTTTTCCACCATCCAGTCAGCTGAAGGCATGTAGGCAGAAGACATTCAAGCATCATTTCAGGATGAAATTGCTAGAGACAGAGACAGCCTTCCATGATTTTTTTTTGCCCAGGTTCAACACATGATTATTTTCTTTCATTTTTTCCTTATCAAAACCCCAAACTAAATGCATCCAAGTCCTTGTTAATAACCACATCAGCACTTCAAACCCATCAAAATATTTTTTCTCCCTGCGACAGATCCAAGCTCATGAGTCCCCCTACCACAGGACCCTCTTTTCTACCATCCAGTAGGCAGAAGTAATTCAAGCACCATTTCAGGATGAAATTTCTAGGGACAAAGATAGCCCTCCATGATTTTTTTGTCCAGGTTTGACACATGATTCTTTTGTTCATCTTTCCTTATCAAAACCCCAGACTAAACACATCTAAGACCTTGTTAAAACCACATCAGCACTTGCAACCCATCAAAATATTTTTTCCCCCCTGCACCAGATCCAAGCTCATGAGTTCCCCTACCACAGGACCCTCTTTTCTACCATCCAGTCACCTGACAGCACATAGCCAGAAGACATTCAAGCATCATTTCAGGATGAAATTGCTAGAGACAGAGACAGCCCTCCATGATTTTTTTGTCCAGGTTTGACACATCATTCCTTTGTTTATCTTTCCTTATCAAAACCCCAGACTAAACACATCTAAGACTTTGTTAATACCACATCAGCTATTGAAACCCATCAAAATATTTTGCTCCCCTGCAACAGATCCAAGGCCATGAGTCCCCTTAACACAGGACTCTCTTTTCTACCATCCAGTCAGCTGACAACACATAGGCAGAAGACATTCAAGCATCATTTCAGGATGAAATTGCTAGAGACAGAGATAGTCCTCCATGATTTTTTTTGTCCAGGTTCAACACATGATTCTTTTGTTCATTTTTCCTTAGCAAAACCCCAAAGCAAATGCATGTAAGACCTTCTTAATACCACATCAGCACTTGAAACCCAACAAAACATTTTTTCCCCTGCACCAGATCCAAGTCCATGAGTCCCCCTAACATAGGACCCTCTTTTCTACCATCCAGTCACCTGACAGCACATAGCCAGAAGACATTCAAGCATCATTTCAGGATGAAATTGCTAGAGACAGAGACAGCCCTCCATGATTATTTTGTCCAGGTTCAACACATGGTTCTTTTCTTTCATTTTTCCTTATCAAAACCCCAAACTAAACACATCTGAGTCCTTGTTAATAACCACATCAGCACTTGAAACCCATAAAAATATTTTTTTTCCCCCTGCACCAGATCCAAGACCATGAGTCCCCCTAACACAGGACCCTCTTTTCTACCATCCAGTCACCTGACAGCACGTAGGCAGAAGACATTCAAGCACCATTTCAGGATGAAACTGTTAGAGACAGAGACAGCCCTCCATAATTATTTTGTCCAAGTTCGACACATGATTCCTTTGTTCATCTTTCCTTATCAAAACCCCAAACTAAATGCATCCAAGACCTTGTTAATAACCACATCAGCACTTGAAACCCATTAAAATATTTTTTTCCCCTGCTCATGAGTCCCCCTAACACAGGACCCTCTTTTCTACCATCCAGTCAGCTGACAGCATGTAGGCAGAAGACATTCAAGCATCATTTCAGGATGAAATTGATACAGACAAAAACATTCCTCCATGGATGACACTTCTGGTATGTGCATCTCATGAGCTTTCTTCTAAAATTAGATTTCTCATTCAGGATAAACAGAAATGCTTTGGATTACATCAGAGTGCATTAGCAAAAGGAATCATAGAACGGTTTAGGTTGGAAGAGACCTCAAAGATCATCCTGTTCCAACCCCCCTGTGCCATAGGCAGGGACACCTTCCACTAGATCAGGTCTCTCAAAGCTTCATCATAGAATGGTTTATGTTGGAAGGGACCTCACAGCTCATTCAGTTCCAACCCCCCTGTGCCACAGGCAGGGACACCTCCCACTAGAACAGGTCACTCAAGACCTCATCCAACCTGGCCTGGAACACCTCCAGGGAGGGAGCAGCCACAACTTCCCTGAGCAACCTGTTCCAGTGTCCTTTCCTGCCTCATGCAGGCCTGAAACATGCATGCCTACAAGTCAAATACATCAGAGATTACCTAACTGCAAGCTCCACCTACTGTACAACCTCTCTGCAGAACAAACACATGCATTAATGACAACTGGCAAAAAATAACAGCTGTTCTGAGACAGCAAAGGAAGTAAGATTGCACAACTAAGAATTATTGCCCACCCCTCAGAATATTAAGCCTATGTAGTCACACATCTCCCAAGACCACACAAAAGCAGTGTGCTGGTTTGAACTAATGGGAGGATTTGAATGAGAAATTAGACTATAGGGTGAGAGAGGAAAGCACTGATGGTGCTGCTTCACTCATAGCTTTATTGAGAAAGGAAAAAAAAAAATGTTTTAAGAGTTGTAACCCAAATATAGATAAGTCAGACAGCTGGAGACTGCTTCAGACTGCTTTGGGCTGTGGCTGTTCCTGCATGGCTCTTTCTCCCTGCCTTTCCTAGCTGGATCTGAATAATTTCACTATCTTCATTCCTGCTGCTAATTCCCCCTGGCCCATCTACCTTCGCCTATCTGCTGCAAAAAACAGGTGGTGAGATAAGATATGGGGAAAGGAGGAAGGTGGTAGGAGTGGTTGGTTACCCTTCTTAGGGATTTTGGTCTCTGGGAGGGCTGTGGTGTTTCTGTATTACCTTTTCACTGTATATATTTGTAAATATCTGTTATACATTGTAAATATTTGCTTGTATATTGTGAAAAGCTGTAAATATAAAGCTTCATTCCTTAACTTCCAGCTGGCTGAGCTCTAGCCTGGGTTATTTCAAAGTGTGGGGGGGCAGGTAACTGCCAAACCACCACAAGCAGGTAGACCACTAAGTAGCCATACCAAGTTAGACATCCTTTAAGGTTTTACACTTTGCTTTTATCACTTAAGCCAACGGCATCTACCTTTCCTGGGAGATCAAAGTCGGACCTCTTACTGCACTGATGCAGCAGACTTGCACACTGCAACTGCTCTGCTAACATGCAAACAGCTCTGCTGTGTACGTGAAGCTATACCCAATGCTGCAGTAACCTTCTCCCTTCTCCCTCTCAGATAGTGGCCTTCCAAGATCTGAAGGTGGCCTACAGAAAAGCTGGGGAGGGACTTTTTAGGCTCTCAGGGAGTGACAGGATTAGGGGGAATGGAGCAAAGCTGGAGGTGGGGAGATTCAGATTGGATGTGAGGAGGAAGTTCTTCACCATGCAAGTGGTGAGAGCCTGGAATGGGTTTCCCAGGGAGGTGCTTGAAGCCACATCCCTGGAGGTGTTTAAGGCAAGGCTGGCTGAGGCTCTGTCCAGCCTAATCTAGGGTAGGGTGTCCCTGGGCATGGCAGGGGGGTTGGAACTTGATGATCCTTGTGGTCTCTGGTGGTTTAGCAGTTACCTGCCCCCCCACCCTTTGATATAACCCAGGCTAGGACTCAGTCAGCTGGAAGTTGGTAAATTAAGCTTTATATCTACATCAATGCTCAATATACAGGCAGATATTTACCATGTATAACAGACATTTACAGATACATACAGTGAAAAGGTAATACAGAAACACCACAGCCCTCCCAGAAATCAGAATCCCTAAGAGGGGTTTCTAACCACCCCTACCACCTATCCCCCCCTTCCCCAATCTTATTTCACCAGCTGTTGATGCAGCAGATAGGCGAAGGTAGATGTGCCAGGGTGATGAGCAGCAGGAAAAAAAGTTAGTGAAATCATTCAGATCCAGCTAGGAAGGGAGATAGAGACAGGCAAAGGTGGATGGGCCAGGGGGGTTAGCAGTAGGAAAGAAGTTAGTAGAATTATTAAGAATCAGCTACAAAAGGCAGAGACAAAGGAGCCATGCAAGAAACAGACACAGCCCAGAGAGGCCTGGAGCAGTCTGACTTATCCATATTCGGGTTACAACTCTTACAACATTTTTTTTTTTCTTTCTCAGTAGAGCTCTGAAGCAAGTAGCATCATCTGTTTTCCTCTCTCAGCCTACAGTCTAATTTTCTCTCTCAAACCCTCCAATTAGTTCAAACCAGCACATGATCCCTTCCAACCCTGACTGATTCTATGGTTCTATGATTCTCTGTACATTTTTATTGCATTAGGTTTGCTGACCACATGGAACTGGAGGGACCAGTCAACACACTTGAGGGCAAGGCTGCCAATCCAAGGGACCTGGACAGGCTGGAAGAACAAGCTGACAGGAATCTCATTAAATTCAACAAGTCAACAGTCCTCAGCATGGGAAGGAAGAACCTTTTCTGTGGTACAGGCTGGCACTGCCCAACCAGGGAGTAGCTCAGCTGAAAAAAAAAACAAAACAACAAATTGGGAGTTTTCACAGGCATCAGGCTTAAGACAAGCCAGCAGAGTGCCCTGGCAGCAAGGAGAGCCAACAACATCCTCAGCTGTATTAATAGAAGCATAGCAAGCAGACCAAGAACGTCAGAGAGAAGCAACTACTCTCCTAAACTTGGCACTCAGACTGCTTCTGAAATATTTGCTTTAGTGTCCCCACCCCCTCCCTCCCAGCGCCTTTCAATACAAGCAAGGCCTGCACAAACAAAATCTGGGGAAGAGCCACCACAGGAGTTGGGGGCTGTAAGAAGCAGCTAAGAGAAGAGAGCTGCACCAGCCTGAAGAGCTGATGTTGAAGTAACAGCAGTCTTGCAGTCTTCCTGCACCAGGTTAGAGAGGATCCCTCCCCTGCTAGAGCAAACTCCCCACAACATGGATTTTTGGAAAGTCAGGAAAAATGAAATTGTATTTTCTTACAGGTTAAACTGAATGGAACAGAATAAGGAGAACAAACTACTACAGGAAAAAAACACCAAAAAACAAAACAAAACAAAACAAAAAAAAAAAAAACACCAAAAAAACAAAACAAAACACAAACCCTAAGGAGGATGGGGAAGGAGCCCCCAGCATAAGAAGGACATGGAACTGCTGGAGAGAGTCCAGAGGAGGGCCACAAAGATGATCAGAGGGCTGCAGCAGCTCTGCTATGAGGACAGGCTGAGAGAGTTGGGGCTCTGCAGCCTGGAGAAGAGAAGGCTTCCAGGAGACCTTATAG
>VWZI01013615.1:47592-105118 GCA_013396835.1 Psilopogon haemacephalus | reverse complement strand
ATATTGGATCGGCGGTGTCCAGGTGTTTTGTTTCCTTTCCGCACGGACCTGCACTCATACCTGAGCTGGGACCTGCACATGGACCTGGAGACAGACCTTGCATGAACCTCACAGAGCCTTTGAGCCAGACCTTGAGGAACATCCTGGCTTCTTGCTGCAGGACCTGCCTCTAACGGTAAACTGCAGCCATTTGTGGGAATGCCACGGAGCACCCCGGCTTTCCCCTGTCTTGCTTCGTGAAAGCCATGCCTACAGTCATCTTGGACTTTGGCAGGCACCTGACTCCAGACACTGCCGTGAAAGAAACAGTCTCCCACATGTAAGCAGGGCAAAGCTGTCTTATGCCCAAACCTTTTCCAAATTTTCTGATTTTTCCTGAATTACCTGAAAAGGCATCCTTGTGAAGACTTTTCCCGACGAATTAGGACCCAAAAATAAACCATTACACACAGATTGTGGGTGGAGCTTTTAGAATTTATAAAAGCTACATAATTTATAATTCCTGCCTCTTCAATCGCCCACAATCAATTCACATGCTCTGCTAAGCTATAAGCTAGTTCTACTACATAACAACAAGCCTTGATGCTTTGGGTTTGTCAACCTGGAAACTGCTTTGAGTTTACCAGGAATAGGCCTTAAATGCCCTCACATGATAGGCTCACTTAGCCAGCATGACATGTCCATCTGCAAGACATCCTGCCTGCACCCTGCAAGCCTCCGCACCAAGTCTGGAGCTGAGAGGAACCCAGATCAGGTCAGAGATGTCTGCTTCTCTCCCAGCATCCCTGTCAAAAGCCTGGGAAGATCAGAAGCCTCAATGGCTGACAAGACACTAACAGAACTCCCTGAAGATGTTTGGGTACTGTCTGAAAACTGTAGTTAGCCCCAGGAGTTGGGAAATAACTTTTGTGAGTAAATACTCAAAAGCCTCTTTAGCAAAACTCTGTGAAACTCTTACATGAATGCAAGTGCCTTCTGCAGTAAGCAGAAAGGAGCTTCTTGAGTCCCTCTAGAGGGCAGGCAGCATAATCAACCACAAGAACCTCTTTCCAGTTCGAGAGTTTAAGGTTTGTTGTATTATTGCAAGTTATTTCTTAAGTGGTCCAGAATCTGTTATTCTTTTGTATAACGTTTTCAGGACCGTGCAAAATCTAAAATTACTGGGCAGGTGGTGAGAGTCCTGAATATCAAACTATTAATTTTTAAAAACATACCATCTCACAGCCACATCTTACCCACTATCACACACATAATCATGTTTTTTCAGTTCTTAATCAATGACATCCCATACCAACAATAATACCACCATCACCTTTGTGCTAATTTACTCTGATTGCCTTTCTTCCAAATCACGCTCTCTTCAAAGCATATCTGAAATAGTGGAAATAGTACTCAAAAATACCATTAAATACATTTGAAATTCATCTAAATTCATCTAAAGTTCTTGTGCATAAAGTCTGCTATTAAGACCAAACTAGCTACATATCTCTAGCTGAATTGTGATATTTCTGCATTCTAGTTAGTAGTAAGATTTTGCAATAAGCTAAGCACATACAATGCATGGTTAGAATCATTATCTCAGTTTTATCTGTATAATGATGGATTAGTATGGAAACTAAAATGCATTTTAAAAAAAACAAACAGAGGAAAGAAAGTAAGTTTGCAATCTGACACTGAAAATCATTTTAAAAGAATGTTTCCAAGAAACAAATCTTCATAATTCTATAATTAAAATCTAGAAATAGCTGCACTGTCTCACTCTCTCACTAGCCTTATTTGTTCTAAATGTTTAACATAAACCACAATTTGACAAAGGGGGCTCATACTGTGAACCTAGGTGAGAAATGGGAAACTACAAGTATTAATTCTTCATAAAAGGCTGAGAGAAAATTGTCATGTGTTTCCTTTCAGATTTATTTGAACTAGAGGGACTATTTTGCTCATCAGAGGAAGACAGACACTGATGCCTCCCACCCCTGCTCCCAGGGCTCTGGAAGGATTGTAACCTGGATACCTGTTCCAGAGAATACCTGCAGCTACTGCATCCCAGGAGCAGAAACCCTTCACACAATGCCGCTCCCAAAATAATGGCTTTACGCAACAAATATGTAACACAGAGTGCTTATCCTCGTTCCACACTGCACCTACAAAAATGTATTTTTATCTTCAAAGGCAAAAGCACATTCTTTAGGAACAAGACAGCCCTAAGCTGATTTTCATTGTCTTTCCTGTAGTTGAACCACAGTAAGCTCTTCCAAAACATGACAACTGTAGGATGCCCTAAACCCCAATTTTTACAGAAACTATAGTATATAAGCACATAAATTAAGCCACACAGTGCCAGAATGAGGATAGAAAAGAAAGTTCCCCACAATGCACATAGTGAAATGCACAAACATCACAGAACAATGTTTTTACAAAGCTAATCAAAAGAGCTTGTAAAGGCACTAAGAAACAGTATAGTTTAAATTAACAGGACTGAAATGACAGCTCTCTGGAAAAAAAAGTTCATTGTAAAACAGAAATCCATGAGAATTCTAAGGGGCTTTTTCAACCCTGGGCATCATTCTGAGTATCATAAAGAGGCTGCATTTCAGAACCATATTTTTAAAAACGTGGCTAAAAACTGCTCAACAGTAATCAGTAATTGTCTCTTTTTCAGAAGCTACCTCAAGTTTGGAGGATTTTTTTTGATGACTTGCCCTGCAATGACATCTCAAGCACAGCAACCATAAATACAATGCAGGAAAACAACAGTACAAGTAGTTCAGTGAACACAGGGACTAAATGGGTAAGTTTTACCTACATCTGCTGCCTACATTTCAGATGTCACTTTCAATGCTATACCTTATTCCCATCACCCGCACAACATCCCACACAAACTCATCCACCCAAGTCTTTCATTTCACTCCTGTATCTCATAAATATCCCAACAATGTAAAGTCCAGATGTCCCCTACAGCAAAAAAAAAAAAAAGATCCTTAACAACAATGCTTGTAAAGACAACATAAAACTTTGGTTGGTTTTGAGCTAACATAATGCTGACTGGATGCATCAGACTAACAAACGTACTGTTAAATCCATGGTGCAGCCTGTCTTCCAGGGATGGCAGGTGGGTATTAATCTGAGTCTCTATGACCTACCAGACTACCAAATATCATGAAACTCAAAGGAAATTGGCATCTTCTAAATTGCTATCCATGGGTCAAATAAAATTAATCCATTTTTCGTAAACTTAAATCACTAAAATTAACCAACAAACAAAAGATACCAGCAAAAGAAATTACAAAGATGGAGAATGAAATACGCTACGAGATTTTACTACTTATTTTACAGGAAAAGAAACGGACCAATAATCTACTGCAAATGGCTCACTCTATTCTTTTAAGAAGATGTAAAAGAGCTAATGAGGTCAAAAGGTTTTTTTATAACACATACATGGAAGCAACAAATTATCTAGAAATTCAGAGACAGTCTAAAGATAGATATACAAACAGATGTTGAGGGCAGTGAAGCATATCAAGCTCTTTCCCAGTAGGGAATTTACTTCGCTAGATTAAAAAAAATTATCTGTAAACAGATTGTCTAATGGTACGCCTCTACCAAAGAGTCTATTTCAAGATATTTATTCTGTTTTAAGGCCTTTTAATTCCCTGTGAGTTGAGCAATAGAGGAAGTTGTGGAGCAACATTGAAATGGATGAATTTAATGGACTGAAGTTATTATTTCCTCCAAAACAAAAGTAAGATACAGAGGTTTAAAAGCCATGTTCAAACAGTTTCAGAGTAATAATGCTATCCTTTTACAAAACCTTACTGTTAATATTTTTCCTTCAGTATTTCTAAAATCTTCTGTTAGTTGTTTAACATTATTAAATAATCTAAATTTCAGAACATATAATGCCATTCAAAGATGAGAATACTAACAGATTTACTATTAATCTAAACTGCGTGCACTATTTTTTCTTACTATTTTTTCACTTTTTAGATGATAATAAACTGTGCTTTTGAATTTTACAATTCAGGCCACAAACATACTGAGTTACATATGCTCCATTCATGATGTACAGGCTTTATTAAAATCAATGCAATAGTTAAGTAATATAGTTACTCAAATTTTAAAAGTAACTTAAGAACTAAATAATTCAACCATTTTCCCCCTCTCAAATGGAGGGTGGGACTACATCTTCACTATTTAGCCTACCTCCCTGCTGAGTAAATCATGTGTATTCTGAAGGCGCTTTACAGCACACAATTATAGGGCAGGTTGCATTTAATACTGTTACTCACTCCTGTGAAAAAGAAAAAGAAAAAGAAAAAAAGGCAGAGAAATCACAGCCTAGCAGAACGTTATCAGCCAGGTTAGTTAATAGCCAAACAGGGACCCCAGCTCTCTGCAGTAGCTCATGTTTTGGTAACAAAGAACAGCCTGAACTGGTCAGCATCTAATTCACAATACAACACCATGGCACAAAAAAATAATTTTAAAAGAAAGAAGCTAAACTTCCTGGAGGCTTGACTCAGAAACTAGACTAGAAAAGTTTATCCTAGGAAGTAAAACATAGAAGATCATAAATACATGAATATGACAACAATTGGAATAGTCTTCCATTTCCTAATTATTGATTTTAGCTTTCCCAGCCACTGATTTTAGCTTTCTCCAGAAGTTTCTTTTTTTCCTTTTTTGAACTACCACACACCAAATCATAGAATGGTTTAGGTTGGAAGGACCTCAAAGTTCATCCTGTTCCAACACCCCCACTGCCATAGGCAGGGACACCTCCCACTAGAACAGATCGCTCAAGGCCTCATCCAACACAGCCTTGAACACCTCCAGGAAGGGAGAAGCCACAACCTCCTGGGCAACCTGTTTCACCACCCTCACTGTAAAGAACTTCTTCCTAACATCTAGTTTAAATCTCCTCTCTCCCAGTTTAAACCCATTACTCCTCATCCTATCATTACAAGACCTTGTGAATAGTCCCTCCCCAGACCTCCTGTAGGCCCCCTTCAGATACTGGAAGGGCACCACAATATCTCCTTGAAGCCTTCTCTTCTTCACGTTGAAGACCCCCAACTCTCATACAAGAGGTGTTCCAGCCCTCTGATCATCTTCATAGCCCTCCTCTGGATTTCCTCTAACACTTCAATATCCTTCCTCTGTTTTATTTCTGTCACCCCTTCCACTAACAGCAGTCACATGTTTTTGCAAGTCCCTACAAACCAGGTTTACAAGAGATAGGCTTTGGCCCTTTTATCTGCTTTATACCAGGTATATTAGTGCAACTGTACATTTACATTAAGTACATTTTGCATCTTGGGGAAATGTAAGACACAATCAACCCAATTTTCTGACAGATTCACAGGTGTGGGCTTCATATTCAAGCTCATGTGACTCTTCTGGACAACAACGGAAACAGGTTACTGAAATTTTTCTTCCTAATAAGTAGCAGAATAAAAAAGGAAATTAAATACTTGACAGATGTCTAAAAATTATTAACTTCGTTTGATTCCTTTTATTCACAACACTATTCATCAAGTCCATATTTGCTTATGAATGTTACGATCTCATGTATTACATTATTGAACATGTCTCCTATGAAGACAGAGAGAGAACTGGGGCTGTTTAGACTCGAGAAGGGATGGCTGTTAAGGGATCTTATCAATATCTATAAAATCTGTAGGGTGGGTGTCAAAATGAAGGTGCCAGTCTCTTTTTGGTGGTGCCTAGTGATAGGACAAGGAACAACAGGTACAAGCTAGAACACAGGAGGTTCCACCTCAACATTAGGAGACACTTCCCTACAGCAAGGGTGATGGAGCACTAGAATAGGCTGCCTGGAGAGGCTGTAGAGTCTCCTAGATGCTTTCCTGTGTGACCTGTCCTAGGTGATCCTGCTGTGGCAGGGGGGTTGGACTCAACAATCTACAGAAGTCCTTTCCAGCCCCTAACATTCTGTGATTAAAAAATACTGTCCCTATTGCAGGAAATACTAACTGAAAAGAATGTGTATGGTAAATATGTTCCACTACATAAGACAAAAAGAACCCCACACATTTGATTTTAATCTATAAGAAATTATAAACACACATTTACCTATACTCTCTCTACATCAAAACAAAATACTGGAGCCTGTATTACTAACCTAATAAGTCCGGTTAAATGCTGACACTTTAAGAAACATAAAAGAAGTACTGCAAATGCTTAGAATAAAACCACTTCCACAAGAGGCTACTATATAGGGGTCCTCATGATGCGCTTTCTTTTTAGATACAAGATACACCATGTCAATGTCAATAAAGATTAATTTCACCTAGATACTGTTGGTTTCTATTATTTTCCTCTTTCCATGCAATGTCAGACATAACAAGAAAATTACTAGAAACAATCATACTTTTGGAGTACTGCATTGCTTGTCTCTTCTTTCTACAGACTTCACTACCTAGGTTACTGTACTAGGTAGACATTGCAGTGACAGTTGACTCAGTTACGCTTTCTGACAATGTCTTTGTTGTGGCTAATTTACCAGCCCATCAAAAACTGTCACCTGCAAGGTAGCAAGTTCGTAAGTCACAGAATTACACTCATTGGCTTTTTTTTTTTTTCAAAAGCTGAATTTTTCTTATCTATCTCTCCTAGGTTTTAGAAAGAACTACTTCTACATGTATACACAAACATATATACATACGTATATATACGCATTCTCAAAAATTATTAATCACATCCAATTAATCTCTTACCTTTACAATTCTCTTCCTAATCTTTTTTGATTAAAAGAAATCAAACTCAAATCTGTGTAGTCTTACTCCAGAGGATTTCATGTCATGTTCATTTTACAGACAAGATCATTTAACTGTCATTTCTGTCACCCTGGGTTTTCATTTGATTTATACATTGAGTCTTTCAAGCCATGGTAGATAATTTTTTCTAGTATTTTGAAAATCAATTCTACATTTTATCACTGTGGAATCGGTGATGTTGAGACGGTTTGGCCTGGCCGGGAGCCAGATGCCCACCAAAGCTGCTAAGAAGGGGAGTCCCTTTTTAGATGAACAGGGAGAGAGAAAATCTAATAAGAGGCCTGTGGGTCAAGATCAGAGCAGTTTAATAAAGCTAAAGCAAAAGCAAACAAAGATGTCATTCTCTACTTCCCATCAGCAGACGATGTTCAGTCACTCCTGGGAAGCAGGGCTTCAACATGCATTGCAGTTGCTCCAGTGGACAGACATCATCAACGAATGTCCCCTACTTTCTTCTTTCCCTTAGCTTTCGTATCTCAGCTGAACTTATATTGCATGGAATACCCTTCTGGTCAGTTTGGATCTGCTGGCCCAGTCATGTTGTCTCCAGAGATCTTGCCCACTCATTAGCCTACTGTTGCAGGGGCTGGAAAAACACGTTGGAAAGCACAGCCTTGGTGCTGTGCAAGCACTGCTCAGTAACAGTCAAAGCTCTAGGACTTATCAACAGCCTCGCAGCTATCACTGCAAAACACAGCACTATCAAAGATGCTATGAGGAGAACTAACTCTTATCTCAGCCAAAACAAATAGAGATGCTAGAGCAATTAGAGATACAAAAGGATTCCATTAAAATTAATTTTTAATACATATTTGCCTACTTATTTTATCCTTCGCTAGGTTGACTGTACACTTAGTAGTCTGTGTTGGGGAAGTTTGTTCCATAAAATGCAAAGGCTGGAAAATGCAGGGTAAACAAAACTGGGCATTTCAAGCAAATGGTTTGTAGCACAGACCTGAGTGTTACACCTCTGAAGCACTAACAATACGGTTTAGCTGTTCTCTCAATTGCATCCACTACATTAAAATAACATAGGATTTCCTTAGATCTAATAATTAATAACGTAGAAGGCTGTAATTATAAGAGTTTAAAATAGACATCTGCCTTTTATAGCTGTGCACACATGACAAAAAGTAAAATCGCATCAGAAATTGAAAATAAATTTAAAAAATTAAAAATCCAAGAAAAAAAAAAAAAAAGCCAAACCACTAATTCCTTGAAAATACAACAGGCTGATATTAGGATTTCCAACTTGGTGGCTCAACTACAACAGGTTACAGAAACAGAAGACCACTCTGCAAGACAAACTCTTCTATCAGTAAAAGCAAAATTTGAAGCTGCTATGTAAATATTTAAGTAGCATAAATTAATTGTGGCTAATTACTTGATACTCAATATAATTAATCAATGCAATAAATTACAGAATGAAATCAAGAATTCGTATCATTGCTGTTACTGAGTCAATTTTAAAAAATAGAGGCTTTTTAACAGTAACCCCAAATTAATGGCCCAAGTTAAAAACAAGAAAGCAGAATTTTCTGCTATCAGCATCTGAACAAAAACAAACAATTCACCATCACTCTACTGTAAGTCATTTATTTTACATTACTTGAATTGGGAACTAATTTAAAAACTCAATGCTTACGTTTGTTTGAATGCTGTCCTATTTCTAAGGTTAATTGTATTTTTTTTCCTCCCTGTCTCATCAGATATCTCTTCTAACTCTCTAGCTGCAAGTATTCTCCAATTTGATTGACCCTAGTAGTAAGAAATGTTAATATGCAGGATATTTGTTACACTGGTCCTTCAATACACATTTCAGCATGGAATTTCAATCACTGCTTCCAAATCACTATTTTCTAAATCACTCTTAAGTAACTGTTATCATGTTCATTAACTTCATGTTAAAATGTCTTTTTTTTTCCAATCCAAGATACCAATTTACAATATTTAACCTTTCAGTACCAAATGTAGAGCTATAAACAACCACACTATCTTCAGAATCACTCATAGGCAACTATGCAAGACTGTCCTGGTCTGCAAACCTGACAATTCATTTTAACAAGACACCAGCTTTCATTACAGTATGTCTTCCAATTAAAAAAAAAAATCAAGCAAACCATTATATTTCTACATTGTGACTTGCATGCAAAGAACATCATCTATCTTAAACAACAGCTAAGTTTTATTTGACCCATGCAATTCATAGGGCAATGTTCTAGAAACCAGACTTTGAAGCTTTCCCGTCTTCTCTTGATTGTCATGAGCAGCAAACATGAAATTTCCACAGGAAGGGAAATGGTATGTCATTTGGAAAAGCAAACCTTTTATCTTCAGTCCTTCATATTGAGCTCACCTTCTCTTCAGCTCACCTATGGCAATGGGAGCAATCCAAGTTCTTTTGCGAATACTTTGTTAAGGCTACTTACTGACAGCCTTCTCTGTCTTGAAGCAGTTGGAATAAGAGCAGTGTCTGGCTTCTGTAATATTTTCATTCATGTTTTTGATCAGCTAAATAAAATACAAATCTCACTGTAAGGAGGAAGTACTTTACAATGAGAGTGGTAAAATACTGGATCAAGTTGCCAGGGATGTTGTTGAGATCCCATCCCTGGAGACATTCAAGATCAGACTTCATGTGGCTCTGGGCAGCCTGATCTAGTTGGAGGTGTCCCTGCTCACTGCAGGGGGTTGGACAAGATAACCTTTGAGGATCCCTTCAATTCTGATACAATGTGAATCTATAGCCTGTAAAACTTTATTCCCCTTTATTATTAGCTATAATCAGATCCGTGATGGCTCTAAACATAACTATGTACCACACTTCACGTGTCTTTAATGAAAAAGGATGGGTCACAAAACTTTAGCTGGAACATCACTACCTATGAGATTCATCCTCCATGTTTTCAGTATTTTAAAAATGCTCACCTAAAATCCAGTGATTTATTTTCTTGTTTTACTTTCAGATCTTAAATACACTGGTTATATATGCAATGAGTAACAAGCAAGCTGAGGAAAAACATCATGATTCCAAATGATTTTAGTATTTGACTATCTTGCTAAAGGGATGTCTTGGCCCATGATGGATTCTGGTCAATACCTTCTAACTGAAAACTTTTGAGAGACAAAGGAAGAAAGGTAATCTACTTCACTTCAGAAAATTAATCTTCCCAGAGTGTTCTGAGTAGAGTGAGATAATTCAAAACAGCTTGTAGAAAGGAAAGCAAACTGCTGCATATATATATATATTGGAATTGAAGTCTTCAGACAAATACAGAGTTAGCAGACCATCTTACATCTTGGTGAGATTCCTACAGTCCCTAATACAGTGGCTCTTATAAATGTTAGTTAACTAATGCTCTTATAGCAGGGGTAAATTACCTTGACCTGTAGCAAGCATGAGGATAAAACTGTCCATAGCAGCAGTTAAGCATTAAGCTAACAGGAGTTAATGAGTTAACCCTATAGCCTACAAAAATTCTCTTATCCTCTGGTAAATGAAAAACCATTTGCAATGCTAATCCACAGTACAATACACCATCTCATATTGTGAAACTCTCCTCTTTCCAGATAAGCATGAGATTAATTCAAAGTCACAAAAGTAACTAAAATACTATTTAGATTAATTGTTATCCTTCATTCTAAGGATTTTCCATCACTCAAAATCATTTATCATACCTTCATGAAAATCTATTTAAAGGTTTATTTAATGTTTGGAAGCTGAAAAAGAGATCACGGAGAATTAAAAAAAAAAAAAAAAAAAAAGAAGTTTCATTAAATCAGAGAACAAAGATTGCAGGCTCTCTCCTCTCCTGTTACCATTTCACTTTCCATCCACACATTACTTGTGTGATGGTGATACCATTCACATCTATAGCATCATCGATTGCTCTAGATACACTATGTCAGAGGAACTGACCCACTCCATTTATTAGATTTCTAAATTGTCTACAAACTTTAGGTATCTAAGAAAACAGACATTATAAATGTAGTGTATATTTTGCCTGCATAATCAAGAAGGCAATGAATATGTTATGAATAACTTAGAGAAATTCTACCATCCCAATCCACCCTACAGTTGCACTAAATAAGCTAATACTTCGGAACAGTACTGATGGCAGGAGTGACTAAACCACTATTTCAGTCCAGATCAGCAGTGAGATTCCAAATCAAATATCCCAGATGTCTTCATTTATTATGCTAGGGTTTTACAACACAGAACAGTCTTAAAAACCATGAACACAGATCAGAAGATTCATCCCAGAACTACAAGTGCTAGAGAATCAGAGATTCACACAATGGTAGGTATTGGAAGGGACCTCCAGAGATCATCTAATCCAACCTCAGGCAGGTTTTGAATGTCTCCAGAGAAGGAGATCCCACAATCTCTCTGGGCAGCCTGTTTCAGTGATCTGTCACTTTCAAAGCAAATAATTTTTTCCTTAAGTTCAAGTGAAGCCTTCTGTGTTCCAGTATTTCAGTTTGTACATGTTGCTCCCTATACTATCACTAGCCACCACTGTAAAGAGCCCAGCCCCATTCTCATGGCCTCCACCCTTTAAATATTTATATGTATTTATAAGATCCTCTCCTGCTTTTCTCCAGGCTAAGAAGTCCCAGGTCTCTCAGCATCATCTCATAAGAGAGATCCTCCACCCACTTACCATCTTTGTAGGCCTCCACTGGACTCTCTCCAGTAGTTCCTTATCTCTCTTGAAGTAGGGAGTCCAGAACTGAACACAATACTCCAGGTGTAGCCTTACCATTACAGATGAGAGTGGGATAAATCTCCCTCAGCCTTCTGGCCATACTCTTAAGGCACAACACCATTGGTGTTCTTAGCCACGAAGGCACATTGGTGACTCATGGTGAACTTGTTGACCAGCACTCCTAGGTTCTTCTGTGCAGAGCTGCTTTCCAGATCCTCCCCAGGTGCAGGAGTTGTTGGATAAGCATGCGTGGCAGGTAGGATGCCCCTCGACATAAATGGAGGGTCCTGACAGACCTAAAGCAGGGGCCAGGGCTTGCTAGAAGCTGACAGGGATCAGCTTGATGCCCCAGACATTAGCATGTGCCTCTGGGTCTAGAACTCAGCCCTCCGACTAATTAAGAAATTGACTACAGTACAACACAAAAGGGTATAAATGGAATTCTGTTAGGGAGAGAGTTTAGTTCTCTGCACACAGAAGCAGCCTGGCAGTCAGATCTTCTCCCCTTTAGAACCTTGGAATAGAGTTCTCACACGTCCTTGGTGAAAATACCTGTAGGGAGATCTTCCTTTTCTGAATGAGTGCATGCACATTTTGGTTCATCTCTCCAAACAATTTAATTAGTTGTGCAACACTGTTTTCCCAAGTGACATCCAAAGCTGTAATTTTATTGAATTGGAAGGAGAGCAGATTAATTGTAATAAATCCACAGTTTTCAGGTGGCTACTGCTGTCTGTTTTGTGGGTGCCTTAGCAAGAGCATGTCGGCACATGTTCAACACTCGCCTCTCCCCAGCTCTCCACCCTGTTCAGGTCTCATTGTATGGCAGCACAGCCTTATGGGGTGTCAGCTACTCCTCCCAGTTTTCTATCACCAGCAAACTTGAGTAATCTCAGATTTGGGTAAAGATAACATTTTTTGTAATAATGACACCAAGACTTTCTAACTGCACCAGAAACATGCCAGTCAGGTCTGCAATCCACATACTCATTTTTCATTATCTAAACCATTACTTCCTTTGAAGTACCTGTAAACAGTAGGTGGTGTGTGATTGCAACTTACCTGGTCAAGGTAAAATGCACTCCCATCCCGGATCTCTCGTCGCTGTTTCAGGTCAGTTTCTGTGGTGTCTCTTGACAACGCGATATATTCAACCTCCCGCTTTGTTACTTCCTGTAGACAACGGTCTGAAGTTATTACAAAAACAAGACTATAACCCCAGTAAGTGAACTTTAACAATAGGCCTACAAAAGAGCTTGTACAAAAAAGCTCTAGGCAGCAGCACAGTAATCTGAAATAACTCTGAACAAAATTTAGTATCTCTTATTTTTAAAATGTTTATGGTATGTTCTGCCTCAAATAATATGGTTTGAATTTCTGCTCAATAAACTTCTATTTTCCCCAAACATCTTCTAAAAGCATAATAACCAGCTACATATTCTTTCCATTGAGCATCTGTAGCTTCCTTTAATTCAGTCTTCTGCTTCTGGACTCTGAAAAGCAATCAGTATCTGCAAATCATGAATAAAAATCAGATTGTCTGCAAGAGATTGAAATGCTTCAGTTGTCACTGCTTGGTGACACCTATAGTGTGACATGGTTGTGATCATTACCTGTATGTACGCTGATGAACTACGTTGTTCTTATGCTCTCTCCCTCAATGTCAAGAGATGCAGTCTGCATCCTTAAAAGTAAGGATTATTTTTAAAACCCCCTGGGGTACTGTTTTGTTTATTTTTAATTAATACTTAGAGTTTTCTATCTTAAAGTGAAAATAACCCTCTCATATAATTATAAATTATTTTCCTGCTACTTTCATAGCTGGTTTATCACACATTCTGTTAGGAAACAGATTCGTGTAGAAATGCTCTTAGCTCCTACCCCTCAGGGGTCAATTAAAGACCTGATATACTTAATAGTTGTCTCCTAGGAGAGATGTGTTAGCTAGAGTGGTATGACAAAAATAACCAACAAGCAAAGATATAAAACCCCAAGAAAATTCTTTCCTCTTCACTTTCTCAATGCCTTTTGGCTACAAAGCCACCAATTTCTTTATGCTGCAGGCAGATAAAATTATAATTTATTATAATTAAAGGGAAAAAGAAGAATGAAACCAGAAGGTGAAATGCAGGAAAGTTTTCTTCAACAATTACCCTTGCGTTCTTCTGCATGCTTTACCTCCAAGAGCTAGGCTTTGAATCAGTATCTTCTGACTTTGAAAGGACTGCTTGACCCTTATGACAATTTTTTATACACCTCCATGTGTGATTCTTCTATCCAGACAAATTCTAGATAGATCTCACGGCAGACAAGTTCTTACTCACATCACCTTTTGGGGCAGACAAACTGCTCTTCATGATCATTTAAGGGCACTGATGATCTAAATGTGAAATTTTGCACGTGGTGCTGCCATGGTTCATGCAGATGGGTGTAGGCAAGTCCTTCCCACATTCCAAGACAGGATCACACACGCATCTACTCTTTCTAACCACTCACGGTAACACTTCCCAAATGTTACTTAGAACATTCCTCTCCCAAGTCCTTTTCTTCATTTCTTTTTTTACATAACGAAGCAAAACCGATTTGTTGTCTCTAACAGTAGGCAGATATCTTCATCTTCAACATACATAATGCTTAGAACAAACTGTTTCTCCATTTGTGATAGCATATGGTAACACAGTTTTCCAACTCTTCTTTTTTTTTTCCTCCCCTGGAGTTTGGGCAAAAAAACTTCTATTAAAATGTCTGCACTTTCTATTCAACTTTAACAAAAAAATGAACTTTGGAAAGCACACTTATGGAAAAAATTATCTCCTAGGTAGCTTACTGTAAGATTTTCTGTGACTATCTTTCACCATTTGGTTAATAGAGGAATGGCTGACATCAATGACTATGCCTACAAGAATTTAAACAAACATACTTACCAGATATTGCATAGCAATAGATCGTCGGAGAGGCCCAGGGGGACCAATGAGAAAGACATCTTGGCCAAGAAGATCTTTCTGCATTATCCATCTTAAGTGGTGGACTACAGACTGGGCCAAAGAATCAGTCACTTTGAAACACAAAGATAAGAACACATTATTTTGAGAAGCGTTAGGTGACCGGCCATTGACACTTTTTTTTTTTTGTTTCTTTCTCTCAAAACAAAACAACCAAATAAAGATGTGCTGCTTTAAAGCTGGACATTTGAAAAGCAGAGAATTTCATAAACAGGTTATATTAGACCATTTAACTTATGTTTAAGTTTATATACCTATCTTACCCATTATTTGTGTCTGCCAAACTTTATCCTTAAAAAAACCTAAAACCCAAGAAAGTAACAAAAAACCCCAATTAATACTGAGGGGGAGGGGAATATTGATTCCCATTTCACATGAAAATTAAAAACATAAAGACTGTTTTTCACTACCCAATGTTGACTGGAGTTCTCAGCACTGATTATAATATGGCTATGTTATTAATAATTAGTAAAAGATTCATCCAGTCTACATTGCAATGTTTCTATGAATCATAACCTTTAAAACAAAATATTTTGCTCGCATCAGACTAAGATTAATGTTTAGGGATATGTTTGATTTGCTATTTTCTTAAAAGGCAACAGCGTTCTTGTTAACATTTGGAGAATATAAACCACACACCTGAATTGTCAAGGAAATGCAAATTTTGCAATATCACTACACCAATACCATGAAGCTTCTAAAATCGTAATAAAAACCAATTCAAAGTAGACTTGCTTATTTCTATTAAGAATGCATTACCCATATTATTTTGAAAAGCAGTAATCTGATTATAAATAAATTAAAACCTTTATCACCTATATACGAATGGTGACAGCAGTGGAAAGCATCATACAGAAAGTGCATGCTGAAGAAAGGCCACCATGCCTATGGTGCCTATGCTGCATGTCATGCTATCCCCAAAATACTCCTTCATATAACCATCAGCAAAGCCTGACTCTTTCTCAGATACAGGCAAAAAACACCAGTGCAGGGGGAGAACACAAGCAAGCTAGGAGGGAGATTTATATATGCATGTTTGTATACGTTTACTTTCAGAGTAATACGACAATACCAATGATGGAGTTTGAAGCTGGAGCCTCTAGGGCAGTATTTAGGATGCTGAAGTGCAGTAAGAAAGGAGCAAAGGCAATGAAATCTTCAAATTAATACTTGATTATTCACTTCTAATCAGTGAGATTACTGGCTGCAATTAGAAGATGAAATTTTAAAAAACAACCCTTGGTTCTACATCAGCTTTCTTGAAACAGAGTGGGCAGCACGTGCAGGGCACAGTTAAAAGACAGCAATCAGTAGTGACTCACAATTTTGAAGGGTTCTAGTTCATTGCTGAATCTTTGTATACCAGAATAATTTTTAATTTTTTTTTAAGATCACAGAAACAGTACTAAATGACTATATGAGTTTCAGGGAAGATTTTTCAAATATTCAAGTGGCTAATGAAAACTTTGTAAAAAAAAAAATCACTCAATATTTTGGTCCAGGACTCAAGAAAACCATTTGAAATCCTCACTTCCAGAGAAATCTACTGTATTCTCACTACCAATATGAAGAGCAGCATACATCGTGAACGATCTGTGCATTAAGATTATTAACTGCAAATAAAACAAAGCAAGAAAGCAAGCCTGAAATGTTTATTTTCTGAGCAACTGCCGTTAGCATGCCCAGGATTAGTATTCAAATATGGTATGGTAAAGATTATATGACTGCAGGAATACTTTATTCTCTACTGCAATACTGTTTTCTGAAAGCAATACAAATCACACATACCACACACAACAGACCAAATGCAAATTAATTCCTCACAGAGAATAAACATGTTCCTTCCTATGAGACCTTCAAGAAAACTAAGAATTTTCCTATTACAGATATTCTTTGGGAAATAACTGGTAATACATCACACTTGAAGAACTGCGCTGTCCACTACTGCTACTTGAAAGGTATGGTAATTTGAAAAGCCCCCACAAACAAACAGTATTGAATTAAAGACAATTAAAATAGCAAAACAGAGATCTCACTGAGAGGCACATTCACTACTACCTTCTACCTGTTCTATGAACTTGCCAATGTGCCTCTAGTATATTTTTACGACAGCTGTTCTAAAATAAAAATGGTTAAAGTGAACAAATAAGCTTGGAAATGTTGCTAAACCACAGAATTCTTTCATGTCAAAAGCCATGCATTAGAAGCATGGCAAAACCAGCTTTGTACAGCATGACTACAAATGCTTCTGGTGTAATTTACATTAACATTTGTAGCTATATTTTTATATTTTTAGGATGGTCGCAAGAAGAAAACCACAGGTCAGATATAAAAGCAGTGCCATAAATAGAAACAGGATGTAAAAACATTCAGAAGCAAAATGTCAAGTAAAAGAGAATGTGAGTGTACAGCAGTTAAAAAACATCTAAAATCTTAGAAACATGATCCCCCTGCAAACCTTAAGGAATTGCAGGACACATATTCTCATCAATACGTTTAAACACATCTACTCTGCAGTATTTTCAGTATTATAAGAGTCTCCTATAATTTCCTAAAGTTCCCTTTTTTTTCTGAGAAAAGGATGTGGAAGACAATTCCTTACTGATATGCTTCCTATACTTTCATTGGCTCACCCTTCACATCATTCTCCTCACACACAGATTACAGCTGGATCAGTTACCACAGATGTCTTCAGTCACAAAGTAAGCACACTGACCATCTGCAAACTCAAGTCAAAGGAGGCCTGTTAAAATAATGCTGACAACTCAGCAAGCATTCCCTAAGGTGAACTGTCATGACAGCAGCTCCCACTTGTCAGCTCCTTCTGTTCAAATATGTAACATCTGTACATTGCTCCGGATATTAAGCCTACTTCAGTTTCTGTAGTGCTTTAGCAGTTACCTGCCCCCCCACCTTTTGATATAAACCCCAGCTAGGACTCAGAACACTGGAAGTTAATAAATGAAGCTTTGTATTTACAGCAATGAACAATATAAAAGCAGATATTTACAATGTATAACAGATATTTACAAGTATATACAGTGAAAAGGTAATACAGAAACACCACAGCCCTCTCAGAGATCAAAATCCCCAAGAGGGGTAACCAACCACCCCCTACCACCTTTCCCCCCTTCCCCAATCTTATCTCACACCTGTTGATGCTGCAGATAAGCTGAGGTAGATCAGCCAGGGGGATTAGCAGTAGGAAAGAAGTTAGTAGAATTATTGAAAACTAGCTACCAAGGCAGAGACAAAGAACCATGCGAAGAGAAGCAGCCGCAGCCAGAGAGGTCTGAAACCGTCTGACTATCTATGTTTGGGTTACACTCTTAAAACAATTTTTTTTTTCTTTCTCAGAAAAGCTGTGAGTGAAGCGAGACAATGTATTTTCATTTCTCAGCCAATAGCCTAATTTCTCACTCAAATTCTCCAATTAGTTCAAACCAGCACAGTTTCCCAGTTATGCCCTTCTAAAATCAGAAGAATATGAAGTTTTATTGGCACGTGCAGTCAGTGCTGCATAAATTGTTTCCAAAGCATGGGATGCTTTTCAAAAGTAACTTCATGTGCAAATACACAGTATCTTGCACAGTATTTCTACATATTTAGACTACTTGCACCATGGTATTTGCATTGCAAAGCTTTCACATTTTTCTTTAACATGACTCCAAAAAAATTTCCCTCTGTTCAAGTGCTGTATATTAACTTTACTACAAGGACCATATAATTTTCAGTGACATTTAGAAGACAGGGAAAATTAGCTGAAAAAAATAGGAGCACATATATTACAGCAATTTTTATTAATTATCCCCTGAGTCAGATAGCATCTAATGCTTACTGGGTTTGCACAATCTGTTTAGTGGTACTCTGCAGATTTACAGTAGTTAAGTAGCTCTCCCTATATTCTTAATCTGCGGGATGGCGCGTAGGAAGCCTCAACAGTGTATTCTCAAAGACACCATCTGGCACACATAGGAGAATAGTCAGTGCACCAATTTGCTATTTCTGTGTATCAAGGATGGTCAGCAAAAAAAAAAAAAAAGCATTCTATTGCTTTGTAGCATGTGATAAGTAGGACAACACCTAGCAGAATCTGTGCAAACATTTTATAAATTGAGAAGCTGAATGGAGAAATCTCCAAGTAAGAAAAGAAGAAAATGTCACAGAGAGATTTCAAAGCAAATGTAGCAGCTGCTAGTTTGATCCATAAATCAGCTTTTGCTAAAAACCAAGACTGAAATGGCTATCCTAGCCTCAGATATTTTCCAGTTCACTCATACTTGAATTCTTGGCATAGGCTACACTCACTGAAGCCATAAGACTCACTGGAGATAGCAGATAGTATCTTTTGGCAAGTCCTTGTGTCCCACCTACAGAAGAAATCCCCTAAATGAAGGAGACACCTACCTCTTCCTACTAGTCAGAGACAGACAGTTAAATGAACTGATTCCCAAGGAAATCAATGCCAGAAGTGGTACAAAAAAACATTAAAGCTCATGTCCTTGTATGACTCTGGTTTGGTCAATCACATAATAACCAACAGGCAAGAGGAACACATCAACATATGACATTTTCAACAGAATGAAGTAAAAGACCACTGTGTACCCTGAATTTTTGCTACAGTGCATGTTCAGAGTATGAGAATAGCTTATTTTACCAGGGGGCACAACAGTTTATGAGGGGAAGATGATCTTCCTCTTGTCCAGTTACCAAGGAGGCACTTTCACTCTCCACAGCAGTTATCAGTACTTCCAGTACAAGATACAGCTACCATAAGACACATTTGAGGAAGGAGGAGACAAGGAGGGAGATGTTTGTCTAAAGCAAAGCACATTTTAAAAATGAAAAATGTTGAGGGGGGGGAGGGGAAAGAGCTGAGACTTTTCACAGCTTGCTCAGGCTTGGGGACAATGAAGGGTGTGAGCTGCCCAGGATGTGGTGAAGGAGGCAGAACGGTCAAGAGGAAGGCAAGCCTATGTGGTCTGCCTTCAGCCGCTTTCATTTAGTACTTTGCAAGTATAATATTGCTGCTCTTACTATTTAATGCTGAAGCACAGAGCCCAAAGAGTTTTCAAATTCTCATCATGTGGTTACATCACAGGCAGTTGGAATACTGTTTTTCCTCCTAAATTTTTCACTTAAACAGTCTTTGTTCCCAAAATTTTTGTACTTGCAGTGGTAAGGAAGCAAGTTGTGAGTCTTTGCAGGGCCCTAAAAAGGGAGAAGTTACTTCTTGGATGAGACTGCAAACTCATTTATCATTAATTCCTTTGAGCTGGTTGCTTCACAGGAAGGTAGAAGTGCCACAGGGATAAATCATAGTCCTCTATGTAAGTATAAATGAAAAAAATAACGTAAAGGAACCATGTAAAACCAAATAGTTTCCTGGAAGGAACCCTGAATGGGATTCTGAAGACTGTTTCTCCTTGTGACACATAAACATGGAATAAGTGAAACTATTCTTAGCTGGACGTACAACTCATCAGGAAATACATAGCCAGAGCAGTTCACTGTAGCTCACACTCCAACTACGAGGACTTTTCAGCCCTACTGCTTAGTCCAGCACCAAAAAAAAGAAAAAAAAAAAAAAGAAAGAAGGAGGGATTCTAGAAAAAAAAACCCAAAACAAAACCCAAGAATAATTCTCAAGCAAAACTGGAATTTAGTTTAGAAAATAAATTATCACCTTAACGACTGATTTTCAATATGTAAGATAGAAATTGCAGTGAGGAAAAAAAAGTTATCTGCACGTCATGGTTACACCAGATAGAACCAACCCCAGAGGATTAAAAGTTTGTCCCAAATGATCCAAATGAGAAACCAGAAAGGGCTCTTTTCACAGAAATGTTAATTACTGGAGCAAAGTGTGCAGAGACGTTCTAGAATCTAGGTCACCAGCACACTTTAAGAACAGGACAAACATCTCTCAGGAATGGTTTGGATTCCAGATGAGACTGCTCTGGAGGCACAAGAAATGGTGCAGACATCTTCCCAAGCTTCACCCAAACCTTCACTGCACATTTCTGTGTCCCCATGTCTCCCTGTGCCTCACTCTTGGTAGACAAAATAACGATAATGGATATAAAATAGTCAGAGCTCTACAGACAAAACTCCTGATATTTTGGATTCTGGATCAGGTCGTAACAGTCAAATAGCAGATCCACTGCAACCCTACATGAAAACTCAAACTGTTAAAATAAACATCTCTGGCAACAAGCACTTTTTCTTAGAAGACTTAAAAGTTAACATGAAGAACAACAAACATGCTTCAGTGCAAACACAAACCTGCTTTGAGCAATAACTGAACACACTGCTTGTCCCTCCTTAGGCACATGGTGCATACCATTCTGCGAGAGGGACACAGACCCATTCTACTGTTGAGGCAATACTCATCTTTCAGGTGAAGAGAACAGGAACCAATAGCATCACTGTGCAAGTTACAGAGAAGTAACCCCCATTTCCTCAACATTAAAACAATTCCCTTTCAAGCACAGAATTTGTTTCAGTACTGCTTCTTTTACATTTCATTATTGCCCTCACAAACCTTCTGTTTAAATTCCTCGCAATAATTGGTCTTCCATATATCTCAGCTGAAAAACTAATGGGATTTAGCACTTAACCCCTGGTATATACATGTCACTTTTGATAACACACTGCAAAGGTGCTCAAACTTAGGACACAAAGCACAAAAATCACACACTGTTTAGAATAAGTGGTGAGGCCCTGGAATGGGTTGCCCGGGGGATGGCTGGGGCCACATACCTGGAGATGTTTAAGGCCAGGCTGGATGAGGCTCTGTTCAGGCTGATCTAGGGTAGGGTGTCCCTGCCCATGGCAGGGGAGTTGGAACTAGATGATCCTTGTGTTCCCTTCCAACCCTGACTGATTCTATGATTCTAAGTATTCCACAATTCAATGCAATTGCACATAAGCACAATAATAGCCACAACTCCAAGGACACTTGCACCTTCATAAAGAAAGAGAGATCATGTAGTGTCGTAAGACAACATCCTCTTTCCTGCTTTAACAAGAGTCTGCCATCACTGAATAAAGTATCCTGGAAGACATATGCTAGGAATTGTTTTGTCATGAAATATCAAATACATTGCCCTTTTCATAGCTTTCAGAGCCCCTTAATGAAAGCAGTACACTGACACGAATTCAACATAAAAAAAAAAAAAAAGGTGCATTCTCACAATTAATTTTTTAAATCTATATTATCACAGAAAGCTGTACAAAGTTTCTCCAAAGTATAATTAAGGAAATTATCTTGCTTCTCAGGCACTGTGAGATTTTTAAAATGTATGTTTTATTTTTATGCGTAAAAGAACGTGCAAAAATAAGTGCCCTCTTTTTGGAATGTGCCAGACAGTTATGACAGAAATCCCATTAAAAAAATTCCCCTTGTGCATGACTCATTTTCACTTGTCACTTATAAAACGTAAAATAAGAGCTACTCAGATTTCATGCACCTTCAATTATCACCTTCCAAGAAAAAGTTACCTGCCAACAACAGCAAAACAAATTAATATATTATATTAAAACACAAAATAGACTATTTCATACTGGACTTCATGGGTACCTGCCATAAATCCTGAAAAGCACAGACACAAAAACCTAAGGAAAATAGCAGTACCTATCCTCTCCATTTCTGGAAAGTGTGACAAGGTTCAACAAAGAAGCTAAAAATCAGTTTAATTTGGTAACAGAAACAACTAAATATTTTGGAACTGATTATGTGACAAAATTACAAATGTCAGATTTTGTAAGTAGTTAACACATTTACATCCCTTATTGTCTTGTTTGTGTTGTCTTTTTTTCCCCCCCAGATTTCAAAGGTTATTTTTAAGGTAAGAATAAGTTAGAACATCCCTAAAATGTACCGTAAATCATAGTTGTGTACTTTCAATATGGCTGCTTTAAAAGCACAAACATTCTGTTCTACATAAATGATGATCCAGAAAACAGTATCATACACAATACTAACAAATTAGCTGTAACCAACTCCCTCCTCTTAGTTCTTACACCACTGCAAACATTACATCCGAGACCTTTTCAGAGCTATTTTCCACTACAGTAGACAACCACATTAGTTTTAGTCTTAGTTTAAAAGAAATAAGCTAAGTAACTTGGTCATTACAAATGCAATATTAGTTGTAATAAAATGTCAAAATACATAACATTTTAGTTTTAGTTTAGTATAAATATACAATTGTGTTCATTTACTTTACATAAGAACATCTTGTATCTATGGCAGTCATTTATGCAACAAAAATAAAGCATTCCTTTTGAAAGAAAAAATGCACTAAGTAATGTACATACTCTCTAAATGCCTCACAATGAAAAATTAATTGACATGAAGCCAAAACAATCTACTTAATTTCACTACAGGAATGTAACTTTGCCATAGTAATACAACCACAGAACTTAAGCACTAATGATTTTTTAAAAATGCATTTAAAGATGTAAAATAAATTGTACTCTAGTATTTGAAACTGGTTTTCTGCTATTAAATACAGGTGTTCTATTTCAGTTAAAATTAACTAATATTTAAGTTTACAGGGCAATTTTTGTACCTTAAGTAATCCTACTCTAAGTACATGAATACTGACGAACAATATTCCAAGCATGACATAGGCTACTTACAGCCACGGTTAACTACAAAAACCAACAATGACAACAACAAAAGAACATTAAAACCTAATAATATATCTAATGTGTGCTAATAAGTGTTATTTTTAGTTGTAGTATCAGAATTTAGCTAGGATCCATACAGTTCCATATTTAATCACTTTTAAATCATATTAATTTTCAACCACTTTTTACTTCCTATAATCACTTACTAGAAAAAGCTCAGATTCTTTGATTCTACATAATGTTTTCATGTTTCTCATAATTTCTCAGTCTGGAAAACTAACAGAGATGTTGTTATAGCAACTTTGAGCTAGCATTTATCTCACTGAAAAGTGCAGATTGACCAAAACACGTAATAGAGATTGGCATGGTATAGAAGAGTGGAAATCAGGGAAGAATTGTTAAAATTAAGACTTTTGGTACAGCACAAAAAAACAGGTAGCAAAACAATTTGCAACAAATGTAAGTACAGGCAATGGATCACATCAGCAATTAAAAAAGACAATTGCTGTCCTGACTTCCTGATCAAAATGAGAAAATAATCATACATAGTAGATGATGAAAACCAAAGATCTATCATCTGGGAATCCATAAAAAAGTAGTAATACAGAGCAGCACTTCTCAACTGTTTGGGCACACTGCCAGGGAACTCATGAGGTATGGAGTATGTCATTACAGACCAACTCAAAAATTCTTTCCTCATGGATGACCCCATAACAGAAAGGACTGACACATGTCATTGAGTATTTTGGTATCTTAGATCATATGGTAGAAAAGTGACACAGGGATGCAGGACTTGAGCACCCCACCAACCCAGATATGGATCTACCAGCAGACTTCATACTAGTCAAAGACTGAAAGCATACAAGATCTCCCTATGTTGCTCTCAGAGCAACCTTATCTAGTTGAAGCTGTCCCTTCTCATTGCAGAGAAGGCTAGACTAGATGATTCTTACAGGTCCCTTCTAATCCAAACTATTCTGTGATTCTGTATTGCTGCTACATCTCTCAAAGAACAAACACTTTGGAAGAAAAGTTCCATGCCTGAATAGATTAAGAAACAGGCATCTAAACATGTTAATAGCAACACAGGTCTCCTGTCCCACAGTTACTACAAAAGCAGGAATATCAAAGAAACACAGAACAGTTTAGGTTGGAAGGATGCCACTTTGTCCCACCCTCCTGCTCAACTAGGGCCATCTAAAAACCATGTCTGATGAACAGAGCTACTATTGCCTAAGAATGCAGCTGGCCCTTCCTGATACTATATCAGTAGCATTCCCTGTACACCTCTAA
Source organism: Psilopogon haemacephalus (assembly GCA_013396835.1). NCBI lineage: Eukaryota > Metazoa > Chordata > Aves > Piciformes > Megalaimidae > Psilopogon > Psilopogon haemacephalus. The sequence goes on along the minus strand of VWZI01013615.1, from coordinate 80,677 downwards.
GGTCCCCCCTGTCCTCAGTATCTCTCTCCCAGGACTTACTTGCCAACTGCAGTGGAAGTCTACTGTCGCTATTATCAACACTTTCCTTCTAAGAGGATAAACAAAATTAAGGAAAAAAAAAAACAAACCCCACACCCAACAACAACAACAAAAAACCCCAAACAACCTCAGCACACTAGCTTCTTGGTGTGTATTTGATATTGCCCAGAATCAGGTACAAGACTCTGCATTTGGCCTTGTTGAATCTACCTCTCAAGCCTGTCAAGGTCCCTAGGGATGGCATCCCTTCCCTCCAGCCTGTCAACTGTACCACACAGCTCGGTGTCACCATCAAATATGCTGAGGCTGCATTCAGTACCACTGTCTATATTTCCAACAAAGACATTAAACAGCACTGTCCCAAATACCGATCCCTGAAGAACATCACTCGTCACTAATCTTCACTTGGATATCAAACAGGGTGATGTTGACCGTAACTCTGAGAATGTCTTGACAGTTCCTTATCCACTAAGTGGTCTAGCTGTCAGATCCAAGTATCTCCAATTTAGAGACAAGGACATCACATGAGACAATGTAAAATGCTTTGCATTAAGTCTAAGGAGATGACATCAGTTGCTTTTCCCTTATTTGCCAACGCTGTAACCTCATTGTAGAAGGACACCAAATTTGTCAGGCACAATTTGCCCTTAGTGAAGCCACATGAGCTGCCACCAATCACCTCCTTATTTTCCACGTGCTTTATAACAGTTTCCAGGAAGATCTTCATGATCTTGCTAGCCACAGACTGTATATGTGTGCTTGCTGACAACAATAATGAGACAATCTGGGAATACTAAATATCACAGTACAAAACCACCATATATCTGTCATAAAACTCCTAGGACTGCTAATCATATTGCAACTGAATAATATTTTTAAACTGCTACAGTTTTATGACCAAACAATCTGAGATTACTGTATTATTTTTAAATTGCAAGATGAGACTCCTCTTGAAAAAAAAGAAAATATACACACATTAACCTTTTACTGTCCCACTGACCAATGGCACATGATACATGCAAAGGTAAGAGATTCTCATACAAACAGCTAAACCAGAGATACAGTAAAGAACTTAGCAAAGGCAGCCTTCCCCAAATTGCATGCTTATTCAAAACATGTCTCTTAGATGATTTCAGTGAAGTCAGTGGAGTGATGAGTGAGTTAAAGCACTTTGAGTAAAGCCTTGAAAGTCATTCAGAAGGAAGGCACATTCTTACTGTAATTCTGTGGAACAAGTTCTGGATTCTTCGGTGTTTTGAGTTTAAAAGACACATCTCCAATAGTGACAGTATCACCTAAAAAAAGAGAAAAGAAGTCTTAGTTATTTTTTAAGTGTTTCATGTCCTTATGTTAAAGTTTAAATCATAGGTCTACTGGGATAAGGGTGATTGTATTCAGGAAACACTCAAATGTGCTTGAGAACTGTTAGTTTACTCATTAGGCTCTACTCCTCCACAAAGATGGATACCTGGACAATTTGCATTTCACTAATATTACTTGACTTTTTTCTTTTGCAGTTGATCTAACCATAACTGACTTTGTTTGAACCTATGGTATTCAAGTGCAAGGATCCTAATTCCAGCTACCATCATCGATTTACTGCACTCCACCTGTATGGCTGCCGAACCTGGCACAGGGTTTGAGAGACCTTTCTTGCTCTGAATTTCACCCAAACTAAAGCATTTGGCTATTTTATTCACTAGTCTCTTACAAGGCCCTGTCTGTCCGATCTTTTTTTTCTGCAGGACAAGCATGAATCAAATTGTAGGGCATGCTCTGTGTACTCTCTCATGGAAATCAGAAGTGAAATCTAGTTTGCAGACAGGAAATTAGTGAGCACCTAGACAGCAGTGGTCACACAGAAAAAGACACAACATCCAAGACCCATGAGGCTGAAAAAATGAGCTGTGCACTGGTGACAAACTCAGTGCATATTTTTTTTCAAGAGAGTATCTGGGCCATGCAAACGAGTTCACAAGTATTACAGCTTGTGAAACTAAGATAAACTCTAGTACAATGATGTTTTCCCATTACTGTTGCTGAAGGTAACACCACTTTTGCTGCCTGACAGGCATAGTAGTGTGTGTGAGGATGAAGGGGATTAGTGGAGTATGACTGCTGCACAGGGATGTGGTTCTGCCACAGCACTCTCGTAACACTACCTTTCAAGAATTGACACCAAGTTTTGGAACTGTTTTTTGTACTTGTGCTTTTCTCAGAAATGAGATGTAGAAAGTACACAGTCCACGAACAAGATGCAACTCTAAAAATCCTTTTGTAGATCTGCACCTTTTCATGCTACATCCAAGACAGCTCAGTCTACAGTTAACCATCTCCAGCACTGCATAATGAGTCAGAGTTCAGAAGACCAAAGCTGGAATCGGGGAAGGAGATTCTGAGGAGGAAGCTGGTCCAAATCAACAGAGGCAACTAAAACTCCTCCTGTATATGGAGCAGCTCTTCCTTCAGTCAGCAGTGACTGTCGTTTTGAGCTCAAATTCAGTTCTTTCCCAGCATACTGCTCATCTGACAGGACTGAGAATCGACAGATTCTGACATGATGCACACAACCCAGAGGAGAGGTTACACATTTAGGACTAGATTTACAGCAGCCAGAGAATCACCTACAGCAACAATCAGGAAGCAGCCAAAAAAAAATTTAAAAAATCAATTTTGCCCCAAATTTAAGGGCTTAACGATGATGCCAAGACTGGCATTCACAGTCTGACATATGAGTCTGCACAAGGCCCTTTATGTTGTTCCTGAAGTCCAAATAACCAGTTCCCTTTTTTTTTTTTTTCTTAAAATTTGGCAGAAGGGGTTAAGTTGGTAGTTGTTCCTACATTCTCTGTAATTAGACGGTGCTTCAATGGTTTGCCAGAAAGTGGGAGGCTTAGGCAAGAGCACTGCTGAGAAATAGAACATGGCCAAGGGTTCAGCTCTGGTCCTAAAGATAAGCAGCACCAAGCATTGCCACAGCTAAGCACCATTCTCTGGTAGATAGGTGCAGGAGTCAAGAAGTGGAATGGTCCCAAGCTGAGCTGCAGTTAAGTGAAATATCAGACAACAGTCTAGGGCCCTCACCAATTTTGCACTTCAAATGCATTTAAGAGTTCTGTGCCCTCTTTACTGTGAAGCATTCAAACTTATTCCAGAAAAAAAGTTCCACAGTAAGTTAGGGGCCTGGTCCCCATTCGAGGAACTATATCTTAAATTAAAGCATCATTGGACAACAGACACAGTCACTGCAGGAAGTAAAATCTAGGCTTTGGCTCTCCCAGGGATTTTTGCTCATTTCTCTAAGTCTTAAAGTGAGAAAAACTATTTTACTGCCCTTTCTTTATTCTGCTGCAGCTTCAATCAGTTCCTCAAAGGAAAAAAGCTAAAGGGCTGACCAAAATGTCTCCAAGTTGATGAAAACACCCTAGAAGCCCACTGCCTCTTGCAAGTTGCCACTTCTCTCATTAGTTTAGCTAAGAATTTCAACACTCTAAAAAGAGCAGGTTGCCTGATATATCCTTAGGAAATTAGTGCCAGTTTATTTTCTCACCATTCCCCAGCCAACATGCAACGAGACAGGAGTACATGACTAATTAGCTCCTAGCTTAAATCACCTCAGCTCAAGTCGTAAATGCTCTTTACATATTCAGCCCTCCAAAACACAGTAGGGAGAAGATGCTGAAACAAGGTGTCAGATATTTTCAGTAGGTTGGAGTGATGATATAATCTACAGGAGAGAACTTTAATTACTCTCTTTATTGGCACAGCACTGAAAAACCTTAGTTGATTTCCTTTACTGCTTACAAAAACCCCAAACAAACAAAGAAATACAAACAAACCAGCACAACAACAAAAGAAAACACGAGTTTGGTCCAAGTGAAAAATGGAAAATGTCTCTCTTCTGGTGATATTTATGTCAGTCCATAAAAAGCTAATGTTTGACCATCATAGTTAATCATGTCCAAAAGTTCCGTGAATATTCAATTAATAGACCCTATATACTTTCTTGAAAAATTATCTGGAAGGGAACCATATGCAAGATGTGGAGAGAGTTGAGCATGTAAAATCCCTAGCATACAGTGAAGGAATTCAGTTTTTAACAGGTTCATTTCCTGCCTGGAGACACATCTTGTCTCTCAGCCTGCATCTGTCCAAAAAAAGCAAAACTATCAGTAGTGTTTAAAATAACTTTAAGCAACAATAAATCAAGACAGCAGAGTCTATTTTCCCATCTCAATAAGCACAAGGATGATTAGCCTACTAATCTTATCACACACTTCCACCTGTACTATATTTTCTTATCTGGTTTATTTCTGCTGTCCATATTTAAAATCTGATGTTTGGTTACTCCATTTTCACCACTTCCAAATTCTGAAGAGAGATGTCATCCCAGACAGGCTTTTACCACTGTTTCACCACGTGGCAAGGAACTGACAACAGCCCGCTTGGTAAAATAGTGATGCTAAATCAGCAAGGCTCATTATTTGAGAACAGTTATCCCAAACTATTTGGATCCACTGCAAATTCTGGAACAGCCCATGAATACTAACCCATTCCACAAGTTACTGTCAGACTTGCACACAGAAACGGCACACATAGGGTTCTGGGATGGAGACTTTGTAGCACATGTGAGGCTTGCTCAGCCAAGCAGTGAAATGTGATGCTTCCACACAAGAGAACCTTTCTAAGGTACCACAATCTTTGGGGAGAAGAGGGAGACATAAGCAGTGCCTGATTTACACATGGAAACGGCTGCTGAAACAAAACAAGCACCAAACATACCAGAATCCAAAAGGTAAGGGACATATTCCATTCGCTGTGTGGACAATATGCAGATGAAGCAGGCTCTTTAAGAGCCCATGCAGTATATGGCAGAAATTGGCAGCACATCAAGAGCATGACCCAAAAATGAGACCTTGAAAAGACTAAAAAACCAAAAAAAACACCCTCCCCCCCCCAAAAAAAAACCCCAAACACAAAAAACCAACCAACCAACAAAACATGAAAGCTGCCTCAATACATGCAGAGCTCTTTCTACTGCATATGGAATAGACAGGTGTGAATTGTAGCTCTGGCAAAATGTCAGTTGACACACGCACATACTGCAATGTGCAGTAACTGGAATGCTCAGAATCTGATGGGCTCTTATCTTTAGAGCTGTCTTTAGTTTAGACAGAAAACAGCATTAATACCTACATTTGCTTTTTATAACTGACAAGACCTCTTCAGGTGAGCAGCCCTATTTCTTCCACTCAGGCTACTGAACACAAACGTATTAGCTCCAGCTCCAAGTCTCAGAGCTGCAGAGGAGGCAGGCAGAGGCTGGTGGAATACTTAGGCAGAGCATGAACACCCTGTGCTTTTATTCTTCCCCAGCACCTCCTACTCACCGTTCTCCAACACAGAATAATAAAACTTGATGGAGCTTTATTCTGACCCATTGTGGAAGCTTTTATGTTACAAACTCAGTAAAAAGGCTTCTTGAAGATGCAACTGTATTGTGTGCTTGGCACTTTCGCCTGGTCCTCTATTTAAAAGCTAAACAGCACCAACTATCTTCTCCTTCCCTCCCTCCCAAGAGCAGACTATTCTCTAATCCTACTATTTTTTCTTACATTTTGAGAGGAATATGCCACTATTGTTTAAATTATTGACAGCAATACTACTCATAACTGAAGATACAAGAGTTGTATCTCTACTATAATTAAAAAACTTAAGAAGTAAGACGTTTTATTTCTTCTACTTGCTTTTTATTCTGGTGAAATAATGCATTAAGGAAAAATTTAGAAAGAGGACATTAATAAATTTGAAATGGCTATTTTTAAATAATGAAATCCTATAGCAAAAGAAAAGACCTTGCTCAGATCTATATGTGTGCTTAGTTTCTTGATTTTTTTTCTTTAAATGGAAGAAGGAAGTTTGCAATATGTGGGAAAAGGGACTAGCCACTTGGGAGGAATATAAGAATGCTGCTAGAATATATTAGGATGCAACAAGGAAAGCTAAGGTCCTCTTGAAATTAAATCTGGCAAAGCATGTGGAAACAGCAAAAAGAAAGGCTTCTTTAAGCACATCAGCAGGAAAAGGAATACTAGGAAAAATGTGGGCCCATTACTGAATGAGGTGAGTAGCTTGGTGACAGAAGGTACAGAGAAGGTGGACTTACTGAATTCCTTCTTTGCTTCAGCCTTTATTTCCAAGACTGACCCTCAGGAATCCCAGTTCCTGGAGGTAAGAAAGAAAGTCTAGAGGATGGAAGACTGTCCTAGTCACGGAGGAACAGATCATCAAGGCAAGCTGGATACCTACAAATCCATGGGCCCTGATGGGACACACACGAGAGTGCTGAAGGAGGTGGCCAATGTTATTAAGCCACTCTCCATTTTTGAAAGTTCATGGAGAGCAGGAGAGGACAGTAGGAAAGCCAACATCACTTCAGTCTTCATAAAGGGAAAGAAGGAGGATCCAGGCAACTATAAGCCACTGAACCTCACCTCCACCCCTGTAAAGGTGATGGAACAGTTTGTTCTGGAAGTAATCTCTAAGCATGTGGAAGAGAAGATTGTCAGCATGAATTCACAAAGCAGAAATCATACTTGACAAATCTGACAGACTTCTATGACAGTGTGACCAGCAGGGTAGATGAGAGAAATAGATGTTGTCTACCTCACCTTCAGCAAGCCTTTTCGCAGTGCCTCCCATAGCAATCTCAAAGGCAAGCTTAGGAAGTGTGGGTTAGATGAGTGGACAGAGGTGGACTGGAAATTGGCCAAACAACAGACCTTAAAGGGTTATAATCAGTGGGGCAGAGCCTAGATGAGGTCTGTGGCTAGTGGTGCTGCCCAGGGGTCAGTACTGGGTCCAGTCTTTTTCACTGTCTTCATCAGAGTTGAGCAGAGACAAACCTCGTAAAGTTCAACAAGGGCAAGTGTAGAGTCCTGCCAGCTCCTCTCCAGGTGAAGCTCTGCAGAGAAGAACCTAGGAGTGCTGGTCAACAAGGAGTTCAACATGAGTGAACAATGTGCCCTTGTGGACAAGAAGGCAAACAGTATTGTGGGCTGCATTAAGAATGTGGGCAGCAGGTCAAGGGAGGTTCTACTTCCTCTCTAGTCTGTCCTGGTGAGACTGCATGGAGTGTTGTGTCCAGTTCTAGGCTCCCCAATTCAAGAGAGATGGGGAACTACTGAAGAATGTCCAGTGGAAGGCTATAAAGATGGCATGGAGACTGGAGTATCTCTTAAATGTTTTATTTTGAGGGTGACAGAGCACTGGGACAAAATTCCCAGAGAAAGTGTGGAGTCTCCTTCTCTACAGGTTCTCAAAACCCACCTGGATGCATTCCTATGCAACCTCATCAAGATGTACCTGCATTACCAGTGGGGTTGGAGCAAATGGTTTCCAGCAGCCCCTTATGATCCCTACCATTCTCTGATTCTGAATGCACAACAGAAACAGTTTCCATCTCATGCGTAAATCTTTATATTATCAGGGGTGTTATAAGACAATACAACAAAGCTTCAGCAATCTTAAGTTTCTAGGTGGCTGAAAATATTGCCTTTTTGCCTCTCCAGTTCTGAATTTATGAAAGAGCAAAACACTGCAACAGTCTTCTTAGTATATTGCATATTCACTTGCACACAGATCATCCACCTGGTCTCAAAAGCTAGTAACAGCAAGAACATATTAAAACTGTAAAGGTGCTACGTCTTGCTGTCATTAATTTCTGTAGGATAAGACCACACGTCAGAGAAAAGTTCAAAATCTGTATTATATTCANCATTTCCATGAAAGCATACAAAAGAATTTCATCTCTCATCCTCAAAGAGCCAACTTACTTTGAAGAAACCAAAATTACATTTTGTAGGATTTCCACACATACACCTCTCCCTCAACTACTCTAAAATATTATAGAATCATAGAATGGTTTAGGTTGGAAGGGACCTCAAAGGTCATCTGGTTCCAACCTCCTGCCATAGACAGGGACACCTCCCACCAGAACAGGTTGCTCGACGCCTTATCCAAACTAGCCTTGAGCACCTCCAGGGAGAGAGCAGCCACAACCTCCCTGGGCAACCTGTTCCAGTATCTCACCACCTTCACTGTAAAGAACTTCCTCCTAACATCAAGTTTAAATCTCCCCTCTTCCAGTTTAAACCCATTACACCTTGTCCTGTCACTACAAGACCTTGTAAGTAGTCCCTCAGAGAGAGAGAGAACTAAAACAAAACAAAACAAATAAATGTGATCAGCCCTATCTACACAACTTACTTGTATTTCTTATTTCATACCAGCTCTTAGAGGCTGCAAACATTACACACAATCACTGGGTTACACTATGCATCTTAGATTGCTACTGGCAACCTCGCAAACACAGGAGCATGAGGAACAGAAACCATTACTCTCCCTCACTAGGTTTCATCTTTGACCACCACTGCCTTCAGGTACAGACGAGGTGCAGCTCAGCTGCTGCCTACAGGAGGCTGCAGACAGACAGCTGCTACTACTGAAATAGCTGGAAGTTTACATAACAAAACCCATCTCCAATCTAAGAAAAAAAAAAACCACTTCACTTAACTCGCCCTTTTCTAATAAGCAAAAGAAAGTCTTATCCTCCATAAAACCAAAACAATTACTTCAAACACAAGATTTAAGTATTAATTGATTTCCACTCAACAATACTGTTAGACTTTTGATTTTCAATTTTGAAGCTAATGCTTGATTTTTTCAACTGTCTACTTTAGGATAATGATTCTCTTTACTGATTAAAGTCCACGGTGTCCTTAAAACAATATCTTGGTATTTACTCCAGGAAGTGATCTTTTCCCTCCATTTTTCTGCATTAGTAGAAGATCAACAACGTGAACGTGAAATCTTATGGGTCATTCAGCCATGCAGGAAGCTTAGGACCATTTCTTAGCAGAGTGATTTTTTTTTTCATTTGGGCCAATAGCATGCCCTGAAGGGTATGAAGTCTGATGATGCTCGTTTACAAAAGTGTTATGATGTTAAAAGTTTAATACTATGTTAACCTCATATAGACTTTATATTTAAATTTCGGAATACTCCTAGCAGTACACTTACCACATCAAAGTGCTAAGCCATCCATTTCATCAATTGCCAAAACATTTCAGAAATACTGGTTGTCATCTCCAACTGTCTGCTCAATATCAGCTTACCATCAAAGTGAGATCTGATGAGCTGTTGCTCTGGCTGACCAAGTCTTGAATATCTTCAAGGATGTGTGCTCCACATCCTTTCTAGCCAACCTCTTCCCCTGTTGGACTGCTCTCCTGGTAAAAATGTTTGCACTGTTGTCCCACCTGAGCCTCCCATGCCCCATTTCATGACGATTTCTCTTGATATATACTCTAAGTAGAGTTAGACCTAATGATTTTTGAAACTACAAGTTGCCAACAAACTTCTCCTTCCATAGGGCCTCTCCTGGCAAATTTAACAAGCTCACATCCCTCAGCTTCTCACTATAAGGTGCTCTAAGTCCCCAACAATTTTAGCAGTCCTCGGTTTCTCAGCAACTCTCTGCACTGCAGAACCTGACAACATATCCAGGAATCCAGACAGAGCCTCACCAGTGCCTTCTAGAGATTAATCCTCTCTTTGTCATTGCCCATGCTCCTCCTAATGTAGACCAGTTTGTAGTTCACCTTATTTACTATGAGGTATTGGCACATATTCAACCAGACATCCAGTGCAACCTCACACCCTTTGCCGCAAAGCTGCCATTGAGTCCGTCCCTCCCCTGTCTGTAGTGACACACAGTAATACTTCAGTCCAGTAGCAGAACATACCTCTTCTTAAAATTTCTCAATTTTCTGTTTATGCAGTCTTCAAGTTTATCAAGGTCCTTATGGACTAAAGATCTGCAATTTCTTGGACAGTAAGGATTTTGCTCCTACATACCAAATAACACTTTATTTGGTATGTAGCACTTTAACATTCCTCTTTTATTGTCTGTCATTACATCCACTTTTGAATGCCCCCTTTTCATGTTTTAATTCATCGAGAGGTTACCTGCTTGGCCAAACAATCCTCCTGCTGAAATACCCAATGCTCCTACACTGTGGAATGGTTTGTTCCTGAGCTGTCATTAAGATTTCCTTTAAAATTTTCAGGCTCTCCTGAATGCCTTTCTTCTTCATAGTTGTTATCCCATGATCTCCTGAATAAGTGAAAGCCTGCAGCTCTTAAGTCCAGTATTTTGCTGCTTAGTTTCCTTGCCTTCCACCAGATCCACAGCTCAGTCACTGCAATCCAGACTGCCATCTGTGATCAAATCAGCCACAGTTCTTATCTGCTTGTGAGCAGATGAAGAGTTACCCCGGATCAGCCACCTTAGTATCTGCATAACAAAAGTTTTTACCAACACAGCGTCAAAACTACAAAGAGCACATGTGCAATACCAGACTACTCTCCCAGCAGATGCCTAGATGGCTGACATCCCCCATAAGCATGAGGGCCAATGAGTGGGAGGTTTCTGCTAGCTGTCTGTAGAAAGCAATATCCAGTATCTCCTCTTAGTCATATGGTAACAGATGTCCATACGGTAACAACAACACTCCCTTTCAAATCTTTTATGGTCAGTGATACTTACGTGGAAAAGTAACTCATAGACTTTTAAAACTGTATGAAGATTCCTGAAGTACAGTTTGCTCAGTGAAGAAAAATCAGTTTATCCCAAACTGAGATTAGGTACCAAATGTATAATAAACTACAACTGAAATTCAACAGAATTGTTTCCAAACTTCCCATTTACTGACAAGATAACCAAAACTGACACAAAAGCGTTAAAATTCACTACCACATCTCCTGTGTAACTATCCTGAGTCTCTGAGTTTGCCAAGCAGATTCGTCTTCAGCCTGCTTTAAAATGCGCAGGACTTGCAGAACACATCAACATGCATCATGACTGCAACAGTTGCTGAACAGGAGAAAATTTTGATCAACTGCCAAATTTTAACTCAGAAGCTATTTACAGATACCTACTCAAGGGAACAATGGTGAAACCCTATCAAGGAGTGTAGAAAAGCTCATCTGCCTGACAGCTCACCCCTTTCTTCCAGCTATTATTATTGCCTTTCTGCCAGCAACCTTTTTTCTTTCAAATGTTACAATAATTTGAAATAATTGAGGCATAACTCTGCAAACTTCCATGACAACTGGCTTTGAAAATTCTGGTCTCCATTAGCTGCCTTCTCAGTTGTGCTGATTCAAGAACTTTTGTAAGGCCTTGCCATAAATCAAACGATTGGTATCCCTTCAGTCACAGAATCATATAATAGTTTTGGTTGGAAAAGACCTCTATGATCACTGAATCCACAACAACTGACCTACCTGCACCATGGGCACTAAACCATATCCCAGAGTGCCACATCTATATGGTTTTAAAATACCTCTAGGGATGGTAACACTTTCAATGACTGACCACTCTTTAGGTAAATAATTTTTTCCTAATATCCAACCTAAAGGCAATTTCAGACCATTTCTTCTCATTTTACCTCCAATACCAGGGAGAAGAGACTGACTGCCACCTCACTACAACCTCCCTTCCAGTAGCTGCAGAAAGCAATGAGGTCTCCCTTCAACTTCCTCTTCACCAGACTGAACAATGCCAATCCCCTCAGCCACTCCTCACAAGACTTATTCTCTAGACCCTACGTCAGCTGTGTTGCTGTTCTCTGGACATGCTTCAGCAACTCAGTGTTCTCCTTGTAATGAGTGACCCAAAACTGAATATAGTATTCAAGAGGCAGCCTCACCAGTTCCAAGTACAGGGGCACAATCACTTCCCTACTGCCACTAGACATGCTATTTCTGATAGAAGCCAGAATGCTGTTAGTCTTCTTGGCCACCTGAGCACACTGCTAGTTCATGTTCAGACAGCTGTCAACCAGCATCCCCAAGGCAGAGCTACTGAATGCCTTGTCTCCATCTGTACTGCTGGAGACTGTCCTCAGGAGCCCCAGAGGAAGACAGGGCAAAGGAAGAATTTTACTTTGTTGATGAGGACTAGGTTGATGATCTGATTAATGTTTATAAATATGCAAAGGGTGAGCGCCAAGAGGATGGAGCCAGGCTCTGCTTAGTGATACCCAATGTCAGGACAAGGGGCAATGGGTGGAAATTGAGGCACAGGAAGTTCCATGTAAACATGAGAAAACTTTTTTTTTTTTTTCACTATGAGGGTGAAAGAACACTGGAACAGGCTGCACAGGACAGTTGTGGAGTCTCCTTCTCTGGAGATACAGAAAACCCATTTGGATGCATTCCTATGTGATATATTCTAGGTGTTTCTACTTGGCAGGGGGATTGGATGAGGTATTTTTCTAGGCCCCTTCTAGACCCTAACATTCTCTGTTTCTGCGAAGTCCTTTTCTGCCAGGCAACTTTCCAGACAGTCTGCCCCAAACCTGTAATGTTGTATGGCATGACCCAAGTGACCCACTACAAACTGGCACAGGCAGGATAAGCAAAAGGATCTGGGCCAATCTTTGCACAGATCAACACCCTCCACCCAATTTAGTGTCACCTGTTAACTTACTGAGGGCATATTCAATTCCCTCTTCCTGATAATTGATAGAGATATTAAAAAGCAATGGCCCAAATACTGAGCTCCACCCAATACCACTTGTCACTGCCTGCCCAATCAATTTAATGAATGGAGAAGCACCACCACTCTGTGCCTGGCCATCCAGCCAATTCTTCATTCAGTGAAGCATCCACTCACCCAAGCCATGAGCAGATAGTTTCTCCAGGAGGATGATGTGGGAAATGGTGTCAAAGGCTTTCCTAAAGTCCAGCTAAAAAACATTCACAGCCTTTCCTTCATCCATTAGCATGTCACACTGTTGTAGCAGAAGATCAGGTTTGTCAAGAAGGACTTGCTCTTCATGAACCACTACTGCCTGCAGCCCTACATGTGCTGTGTTACGGCACTTAAGATGACCTGTTCCAAAACCTTCCCAAGCACTGAGGTCAGACTGACAAATCTGAAGTTCACTGCATTCTCCTTCCAGGCCTTCTTGTCATCACAGTGCAGCCCCCTAAGTACAACTGCAGAGGCAATGAACAACAGCAGGAATGTCAAGAGAAAGAAGAAAGAATTAAGTGTCTCATATAGGTCTTGTTGGTGAAAAAGCTATTGCCAGAACCATACTGCTAACTGTGAACATGTGAACATCAAGAAGACAAAGACACAGATGAAGATGGAAAAGGGAATGTGCTAGACAGCATTTACATCCATCATCAATCAGTTTTGTAGTCTTTGGACAGTGACAGATTCAGAAAAACAAAACAAACACCCAAACCCCCTTCTTAACACATAGTTCCATTAGTCTAATTTCACACTATAAATTTTTACCACAATCACTGAGATCCTGTACACTGATGATAAATTAACCATACAGGATCCTTAAGTCTGATATAGTTCTCGCAGGTGACCGTGTTACACTGCAATTACATTGTGTGCAATAATGCAATTGTTTAGGCTTTGAACACAGGTTTTGTTACAAACTGGGACTGACAAGGTTTTAGAATGCATAAAAAGTGAGCCTGGACAGGCAGACCTATGGAGAACAGTGAATGAAGCTAGTACACATTTTAGTCCACACAAGTGACAAAGTGTATGTTGTTTTATGCACATTGAGTAGCAAAGCACATGAGAGACCTTCCTTTGACTGTAGTATCTAACAGGCAACAATTTTTATTTATCCAGCTGTTCAGTTTTCATCAAATTCAGTATTTGTCCCCACCAACTCCTTAAAGCATCTCTGTGTATTCCATCAGTTTAATTATTTTGCAAATAATTAAATGTCAGTAAAGGTAAAACTAAATGACCTTTAAATGTCCCTTCCAACCAAAACCATTCCACAAAGGGGGTTACACAGAACTTCACTTGTTCAGCTTATACTGTGTTTAAAACAATAATTAATCTGAAATACCTCTGCAGTCATTCTGCAAGAGAACTTGATTCTTTTAATTTTTTTTGGAAGGGCACACAAAGCTTGCGTTTAAAATTAATCTGATGGTTATCCTTCCACAACATTTGTTACTGTAAATTAAGTTTCTCTTATTAAGCTGTGCAACCCAAATCCTTCCGAGATGCTCCCATTACCCTTTAGTCACTTAGTGCCTCTGTTTTTCATTGTTGAGATTTCCATTCAGGTTTATCACTAGATAGCTCCAGAAGTTCATCTACAGCCTCCAGTGCACCAAAAAAACGTATTTGCTGTACAAACATGGATCGGAAAAGCAAAGCATGTCTTCTTCATATATAGCAGGACAAAATAACAGAATCACAAAGCTTTAGAGGTTGGAAGGGACCTCCAGAGATCACTGAGTCCAACCTCCCTGCCAAGGAAGGATCACCTAGGGTAGTTTTCACAAGAACATATCCAGATGGGTTTTTTAAGTCTTCAGAGAAGGACACTCCACAACCTTTCTGGGCAGCCTGTTCCAGTGCTCTGTCACCCTCACTGTAAAGAAGTTTCTCCTCATGTTGAGATGAAACCTTCTATGTTCCAATTTGTAGCTGTTGCTCCTTGTCTTACTCCTGCTGATCAGCGAAAAGAGATTAGACCCATCCACTCGGCATGCACCCCTCAGATATTTGTACACATGGATAAGATCTCCTCTCAGTCTTCTCCAGACTAAACAGTCCCAGGTTTCTCAGTCTCTCTTCACAGGGAAAATGCTCAAGTCCTCAAATCATCCTTGCAGCTCTCCACTGGACTCTTTCCAGAAGGTGCCTGTCTCTCTTCAGGCAAAACTTTCTCCCTTGCACTTTAAAGGTACCATAACAGACAGTAAATGCAGTCTGACAGGGATGAGAGATCCAAATTACTGGGTAGACAACTATTTGCTATTTACTTGGCTCTTAAAAGCTTCCAGCCTTCGCAGAAATGTTTCCTTTATCAGCAGGGAAAAGACACACAACCTCAATACAGCTTACAAGACCTGATATTACAGCAGCTGCACAAAAAAAGGAAACCTGGGTACTGCACACAAAATTTCAGGACATCTCTTTTTAAGTTTAGTAACTTCAAAGGAGCGATAGCTCCTCCAAGAACACATGAAATCCTCTTTTTTTTTTTTAAATAACAAAAACCATGTAGCAAATAGCATTCTTCCTATTGAAGTCCCAAATTCACAAGAGCACAGGAAGCTCTGGAATTAATGTCTCAGGTGCCAGGAGGGCAAATGTCCCTAATATTATCTCTTCGCCTGCCTTTAAAAAAACTACAAGGTTGTCTAGACCTTTGATATTTAAGTCTTTCTGCTAAAACCACTATCATCACTGATTGTAATGAGAATACTCCTATTATTCATACACATGTACAATGTATTCATGAATATTGCTAAGTTACAGTTACATTTTGCAGCACATGGAAACTACGAAGTATTTTTAGTAACACTGAATTTGCCACCGTTTCATTTTGCTGAATTTCGTCTTCTTCTTAAAGTTACCCATTCCAGCTCAGGGCTGAAAAGTGGTAAGCTTTAGGTGCTTGTTTCACACATTGTTACCTTGTTCCCTTGTAATCCCATTTAGTTTAAGATAAACGACACTTTTTTTTTTTTTTTACTTTAGGTAAGTAAAATATTTCAAAAATTCTTTACAGAATTTTATAGTCATCAATTTTCTCAAAGGCTTCATTCTTCAGATACCTTTGAGAAACTAATTTTTTAAAGAATATTTACAGAATTCAAAGAAATTAACTGTTCAACTAAGAAAGAAACATAGCTTTTTTTAAAGCACTAAAAAAATGAGGTAAACGGTTTATAAAAAGAGTGTAATTAAGAGCTTTAGTGAGTACCCTACCATCAGAATCACTTGTCATTCTATCTCCCTGATTTACAGCTGCTCATCACTCATTCTGTGTTTAGGAGCTTTGTTGCTTTCGGCATTCACCCACAAAAGTGCCAGCTACCACAGAGATATGTCACCATTTCCAAACACCACTTCTGCTCTGGCCTGTCATCTGTCTCAAGGGTCACCAGAGGATATTGCAGGACAGTTCAGGTCATCTTTCTTAGCATATGCAAGCTCAAGGTCAGCCCCCTATCTCATTACCGTATGCCGCCGGCACACTCAAACACGAGTAAGCCTTGGCAACCCCTCACACAGATACTGCTTTACCTTAGTGAAACGACAAAGGCAAGCAATGCAGAAGCAGAAAGCGCCACAAGATGGTCATATCCCACCTGATGGAGAAGAGCAGCTCTCACGGCTACAGGCTACAAGGCTGATCCTTAACCCAGCTGCGAGTGAAACATTTTGAAACAAACCTACGGAAAGCCACACTAATCATCACTGCAAGCCTGTGATGTCACTTTGCTTTTTCCACTCACGCAATACTCACGACCATAGCCAGACACAGAGCCAGGAGAGCAATCTGCACAAACCAGCAGGCCCTAAGGTGGTGACCTGCCTCTGGGCCTCCCTCAGGCTGCCGTGAGAGCAGGTCTGCCCATACTCCCGGGCTCAGTGTCAGAGCCTGGGGAACAGCCAGTGCAGAGGAACCCAAGGGTAGGCTGTACGGAGGTCTAGGCCGAACTGCCCTGGGGGCAAGGGCTCATTACCTGAGCTGTGCAGCGCCCTGACCTCCAGGCGGCCGGACCGCGCCGCAGCCGCGCCGCCGCCCACCACCTGCCGCAGCAGCAGGCGGACCCTGCGGGCTGCGGGGCCCGCAGCTCCGCTGCCCAGGCACAACACCCGCGACTGCATCTGCCGCTAGGAATCCGCCGCCGCTGGGCCCGGCCGAGGCAGAGGGGAAGGAAAAAGCCGCGGCACAAAGTCCCACCGGAAACTAGCGCCGGGCTACCGGCGGCCGGGGCGGGTACAGACCGGCCGTGGGTCGCGGGGGCAGCGGCCGCGGAACGCATCTGCCTGTGCCGGTGAGGTGCCCGGGAAAGGTGAGGACGACCCCCTTCGCCTGCAGCACCTGGCCAAATGGCAGGGCAATGGCAGGGGGAGGCCCAGGGTCCCTCAGCGCTAACCGCCGGGAGTCTGATGCCTCCCATGTGTTAGGTCAGAAGGGTCGGGACGATAGCTCCGAGTGGGGACGTCATTTTGTTTTGTATGAAACGAGCTGGAAACGTGCAAAACACCCTTGAAAGCGAGGAACGGGAAGCTGTGGCTAAGGTCAATTCACTCGCCAAAGTTATTTCCTACCTCTGACTTCATGGTCCTTTCTGCTCCCTCGGCAGCGTTCTTGGGATTGGGCTGTCTAATGAAGAATTCGAGCCAGATAACTCGGGAGTGAAGTTTTGCATAGCTTAGATGTAAGAGTTTTAGAAGCTCTGTTAATACTGTTTCAGAACTGGTGTGTTTCAACTAAAGTTAACTGCACTTGGATCTATGTAGAGGCTCGGGAGTGAATTTTACGATAAATTTTGAAGAGTGGAAGCTTTCATGATCACGAACTAAGCCTAGTTTCAGGGAGAATCCGGTCGAGACGTGCATCTTAGCACTAATTAAAACATGACGGGGAAGCTTAGCAAAAGGTCAGAGTAAATTCACCACCTTTACCGTGTTTTGGTTTCTAGTACCTCAGTATCCATGGGCTTGGAGGAGTTTTTTCTCCGGTAAATCTACCATTTTCTGCATGTTTTCAACACTGAGCAACTAACCCAGAGGACAACCGTTAAAGGATGAACTGAGCACCTGTTTAAAGATGGACAACTTAAACGTCTAAGCCCCTGAAAGATAATCAGGGATGCTGGTCTAGTCCCAGATGCATTCCTGCAGCTTGATATTAGGTTCTTTAAACACTTGAGAGAGGTGAGATACCACGATCTTCAGTTTTTCCCATTGCTAGAGTGTTAGTTGCATATAAATTCTATTCTTAGTACCTAATATAGGTCTATAAGTCTGCTTTCTGGGTCTAAGGCAGAGTAAACGAAATTGAAACATCCTTTTATGGATATTGCCCTAATTTCTTGTAAGCAGAAGATCATGAATGCTGGGGACTAAAGAGAGGCAAGGTAACAAGAAGGTGTGGCAGAACAAAGTAAAGGGCCAATGAAGCAAAATAACAATTGGATTCTCTATTAGTGTATTTTGCCAATCTGAGATATTAAATTAGAAGATTACATTAATCCTCTTGTCTTATTTATAGGGAAAAAAAATAATCCACCAAATACTAGTAAATTGCAACAAATATGCAAGCAATTAGATACATAACACAAGTACTGAATAGATTTTATGCTACGCTGTAAATAATGAGGCATTATAAAATTTTGTATAGGTTCACAGTAATTTCACACTGTGAATATTCAAAGCCTCCTTTTACCTCTGTGTGCGTATATATATACCTGTCAAGCTAAGTGTTTTAAATTTCAGCCCTGAGTCATGTATCTATAAAATGTTTTGCTTTTTAAAGCATTGTCTTAACATTCTGAATCAGTCAAGTTTTCTAAAGCTTTAAATTCAGCCCTGAGTTCAGCCTCCAACTTTCCACTTGCAGCAGAACTGTATATACTGATTTTTTCAAACCACTGCTGGGAAAGTTATAATGGAAACATTGTTATCTCTGTGCATAATTGTGGGAAGGGAATTTGTGTTGAATTTATACATGTATACACACATATGCAAACAGACACACAACTTAAGTGTTGCATTGGTTTTATGCTATATTTCCAGTCATGACACCACTCAGAATTTAGTGTAATTTAGTGTAATCAGGCTCTGGACAGCCTGATCTAGGGTAGGGTGTCCCTGCCCATGGCAGGAGGATTGGAACTAGTGATCCTTGTGGTCCCTTCCAACCCTGGCTGATTCTGTGATACAGCATCTAGTTTTTCTTATATATATACACATGTGTATACCTACACTTGGATTTTATCTGGCTATAGAGTATTGCATTATTGCTTGAATATGGCATCTGCTTCACTTGCTAATCATAACATGTATATATGCTTTATGTGTCTGGTACATGCTCACTCTTCTCTATGAAAAGCACGAATCTGTCCGTCAGTGGTTCAGTGCTGTCATAAAGAGGGAGGATTTAGCAGTCTGCATCTGGCATGCTTGTGAAGGCTTTCACAGATGACTTACAGCACTGGTAACAAACAGCTATTTCATATTTTTATTCCCAGTATTCTTACTTGGAATGTGAAGTTTCTCAACAAAAATACTGTTCCTTTAATTTAAAAAAAAAAAAAATTATTCCAAAGAGTTTGAGCTCAAAAAGCATCTCTGTGAGTTGACAGTTTCCAGACTGTTCTCTCTTGTAGCTGTCAACTACTTTGGTGTGTAGCTCTAGCTGCAAGACTAAATTAGACTCAGGTGCAGAGCATGAAGGACAATGTATCATCTCTGCCTATCTGTAGTCAGTTCTGCACCAGAACAAAGAAGGCAGCTGAGATGAAATCTTGGATTCAGCTGGAATTCATAGGAAATCTCCCATTCAACAAATATTCTGGCTGAACTGCAGTAACAGAAGTCAGTAGGTCTTCATTTACTGTTAAATTTTTGTCTAGAGGCTAAGTCTAATATCAAGTTCCTTTGAAGCTATGTCCAGAAAACGTGAGGAAGTAAAAAAGGAAGTCTATTACAATTCATACCATATCATAGTCATGTGAGTTCTATCTGGCAATGCCAACAGTTTTCATTCCTGAGATCTAGAGGTTAATTTTTTTTTTCAGATAGGCAAATTAATTTCCTTGCTTTAAAAATTTTAGATGTTTTCGTTAATACTTAGTAGCCACTGGTGACTTGCTTTAGATACTAGATGTAGAGAGAGTCTGGTTTGTTTCTTCTGATGTGTATTATTTTTTAACAAATATAAGCACCAATTTTCATGGAGCCACTCTAATTCACTATAATGAGTCTTTGTAATACCAGAAGGTGTTTCTCTTGTATGGAATCGATTTGGAACCATTTAAGCCAAATAAAAATGGAAATGCACAGCTGTTCCTTTGTTTACTTGAACCCTATGTTTGTCCCCTATTGTAATCCAAGTTGATGTAAAAAACAGATCCACCAATAAGATACCAAGGTTCTAATATAAACTGTCTTATCTCTGGTTCTTGCAAAATTTGCTTTCATTCATAATTTCTTTCTTTGCATCTAATGCTTATTAGAATATCCATCTCTTCCTTCTGCACTATTGTAAAATAGGCAAGAGTCAAAGCTAGATTTTGTTCTACAAATGGTGCTTATAATAGATTTTCTGTTCCAGTAAACTGTATAATTCTTTTTTAGTTAAGGGTTGAAAGGATTTTTTGTTCTCTGTTGTATGACTTCTCTCAAGAAATTAACATTCACTGCATTAGCTCTCATAATATCTGTTCAGACCTGTCTGTCCCGGTGTTATTCTGTGCTGTTTGCTCTGTTACACTGAACTCAAACAGCAAGTAAGGATGCAGTCATTACCAACTCTTGTAGGAAATAACAACATTCAAGGTAAGGAGGTTCTTGCCATCTGATGGCTCACTGGAAGGTTGACCAGCCTCAAGTGACTTGGAAGTACATTTCCTGAAGATTGTTATTGCAGCCACAAAACCTGTATCATTTCATTTGAAAAGGAACATGGTAAGACATGGTAACATGTGGTAAGACAACCAGGTACTGTGCTGAGCAATGCTGTGTATTCACAGTCGTGCATGTGTTACAATAGAAATGCCAAGAGAATTAAAAGGCCATAAGTGATGGCATCTGTAATTTCTTATGCCAAACTCCATCTGTTTTCACTGTTTTATAACTTCACTCTTCTTTAATAATTTGGGCAGAAATTTGTCATGCTGAATTTCTGCCTCAGGCTGAAAACTTCTTTTGAAAACTTGAACAAAAATAGCTTTGCCACTTTTCAGAGTGTTTTACTAAGAAGCAGCTATAGCCCTTATGTGGCTGGGAAGGCTACAAGACTGAGCAGCCACATCACATGAGGGATATGCTTGCTACCTTCGTTGGCCATATTGGAGAGCTGAGGGGAGACCAAAGAAGATTAAAACCTTCATCCTGCCTGATAAATCTGCATTTGGTTTTACCTACATGAGAACAGTTCTTAAACTAGGAGCTTCACCATTCCCAAACTTTAGAAGCAAAGCTAGAACTCTTCTAAAAGAGTCATTGTGTTTTCAGAAAGATGCTTTTTTATGAACCCCAAATTTTACTTTTTTTGCTGAATCACTTCAGCTTTTGAAAAATAGGGAAATGTATTGTAGCTTAACAGCTAACTCATTCTGTTTGTATGAAGTATGACCTAGGATAAGACTGTGTTGGTTGAGCCAGGCCTCCCTGTCTTATTTCTCCTTCAAACCCAGGGATCACTACAGACAGAAACACTCCCTGATGTGCTTTCAGTGCTCTTCCTTTACTCTGTCTAAGGAAGCAGACATATGAGGAGCCAAGCCTCAAGGGACAGTTAGAAAATGGTGACTAAGTACAAGGAACCTAAAGGGGAGGTGAGGATGAAGATGGAGCCACTAGATGGATGTAGGCTGAGAGTATAAAACTGCATAAAGTAATGAAGAATGAGGTTAAGACAGAGGCTGAAAGCACCATGACTGCTATGTTTTGCAAGTCCTGGACACCACTGGAACCCCCAGCATTCTGCTGCTGACGGAAATAGTTTCACAACCCATAGAAAATTCGCTCACCTGGTTCACTCGTGCCATTAGTCTGAGTGGCATGGGGTTGTCTGCTGTACTGCTGATGTACTGCAGGAGGGCTGTTTCTATTTAATTTCTCTAATTGCTATTTCTTTTAGAAAATTACAAGATGCTTCAGTAAACTAATATAGCAGTTTAGTGGTTTCAGAACTGCATGAAGTCAATTGTTCAGGAATTAAATGCAAAAATGCTATTGTTTGGTTATTGAAATTAAACTGCTGTTGACATGACAGCTTTCCTACATAACTAATGAGGCGATCAGAAACTGTGATTTC
Source organism: Psilopogon haemacephalus (assembly GCA_013396835.1). Taxonomy (NCBI): domain Eukaryota; kingdom Metazoa; phylum Chordata; class Aves; order Piciformes; family Megalaimidae; genus Psilopogon; species Psilopogon haemacephalus. The sequence goes on along the minus strand of VWZI01013615.1, from coordinate 58,733 downwards.
ACTGGCTTCACAGATATTCATACCCTGATAAAGGCCAGGATGCACTAACAATGTGTAGAAACTAACAGAATTAGAGAATAGGTAGCATAACACTAGTGACTCCTTCGAGAAGAGGCAAAAAATACATCAAGATCTGGGGCAGTAACTACTTCGATTTGAGGAACTCAAGAATGTGTGTTTTAGAATAATATCATTATTTAGGGTTGTAAAAGACCTTTGAGATCGAGTCCAACCTAACACTGTGAAGTAAACCACTGAGCCATGTTCCTAAGCACCATACCTACTGTGTTGATTGTGGGCTATTGAAGAGGCTGAAATTATAAGTTATGTAGCTTTTATAATTTCCAAAAGCCCCACCCACAATCTGTGTGTAGATTAGTTTAAATTTGGGTTCTAATTCGGTTGGGAAAAGTCTTCGTGAGGATGCCTTTTCTTGTAATTCAGGAAAAATCAGGAAAAATGGAAAGGTTTGAGCATGAAACAGCTTTGCCCTACTTACAAATGGGAGACTGTCTCAAAGTTCGAGCGAGGTTCGTGTCTCCAGGTCCCAGTGCAGGTCCGTGCAAGTCCCAGTGCAGGTCCGTGCAAGTCCTGCTCCAATCTGTCCAGCTGCCATATATATACTGAGGCGATTTGTTGCCTCCCTGTTCAAGCCCAAGGAGGGTGGGAGAAGGCACTTCACACCTATTGTGCTAAACCTCTGGTGACAGAGGTGGGGAGGGAGGAAGACCATTTCCTGCCCCATTCACACCTCTGGTGGGGCAGTGGACTGGGGTGTGCCCTGCCAAAGTTCACACCCCATTCAAACCTCCTGTGGGGCAGCGCCCCGCCCCACCACAGTTCACACTTAATTTAAACCACTGGTGGGGCAGTGCCCTGCCCCACCACACCTACACATCTTGTAAATACCACCAAGCATAGTAGTTCCACCATTTCCCTGAGCAGCCTATTCCAGGGCTTGCCAATCCTGTTACTGAAGAAATTTGGCCTGATACCCAGTCTGGGGAAACTTGAAGCCATTTTCTCTTGTTCTACCACTTGTTACATGGGAGAAAGACACTGACAACCAGCCTCCTTTCAAATAGTTGTAGAGACTGATAAGGTCTTCCTGCAGTCTTCTTGTCTCCGAACTAAGATTTCAGTTCACTTCTCTACTCCACCTAAGACTTGTGCCCTGAGCTGCTCACCAGCACCAGCTTTGTTGCCCTTTGGCCACGCTCCAGCACCTCAGTGTCCTTCCTCTGATGAGGGGCCCGAAACCAAATGCAGTACTAAAGATGCAACCTCTCAAGTGCTGAGCACAGGGTGACAATCACTTCCCTAGTCCTGTTGGACATACTGTTTCTGATACAAATTAATTGCCAGTTTAGGATATCAGCTCATTTGTGGCTTATTCTAGCTGTACTTGCCCTTGCAAGTATATATGCTCCATGGCAAAGATTTCTGGTGTCCTTCCCTGTGTCCTTCATGATCATCATGATCTTCTAAAACAACTCTTGTGTGCTCTTCACTCACCTCAACACTGAGGTAAAATATCTACTAAATAAATTTCACTGATACTTCTTTAGTGTTTTACTTTATAACTGGGGTGGGCTACTGCTGGTGAGTAGAATGGATGGGTAGTGTCTAGGTACAACTTGATAGTTCCATCCTAGTCCCATGTGCCTGTACCCTAAAGGTTTTCCAGACTCAGCCCACAACTGAAAAGCAGCCACAAAATACTAGTTAAGAGCTGTTACTTTAAGAGATAAGCAAAATATCTGATCAAAGATTACTTGAAATATTTGTCTGTTTTCATACTGAAATGGTAGATTTCCTTTTTTCTTAAATTATAAACACTTTGTTTTTTCCTAATGTTTATGTCATGATGGATGGCATTTTGCTATCTACAGAAAAATCTCTCAAGGGTCACTGACAGCATGTGTTGGTGACAACCATCGTTAACAAAGTGCCAAAGTTCCTGAAGACCAGATTAGTCCTACCTCCTTATAATTCAGTGTCATCTCTGTTAAGCACAGGCTAATTCCGTGTATCACAGAGGTTATTTCAGTTTTAGTACATTGTGAGGCAGTCGCTCAAGCTCATGTTTGCTGTTAATGAGCAAAATTTAACATTACTCTAACTCTGGTACTCACAGCATTAGTTCAGCAGGGCCTGAGGCCATTTGTGGGGCTTACACAATCCCCGAAGTTGAAAATAAATATTGCCTCATTCCTGAACCTTTGAACTTTCTGTAGTCATCATTTTCACAAAAAATCATCAGCTTTACTCCATGGCCAGCCAAACAGGTTATCAGTGAAACACCAAGAAAGATGTAGCCCAGAATTTAGACTGAGGTGAGCACCTGACCATTCCATTCAGACACTAATACCTCAAACCTTTGCTTAGGGGAGCTGCTAGTGAACACCCTGATGGTATATGTTTTGGGTCCATCTAATAGGAGAGTTTATAATCAGCAGCCTGACCCCTTGACCTTGTCAATACGAAAAAAATGCACAAAACTGCCTTCTGTGCTGTAATCTGTGGGAAGAGGTGTTATAATCCGCATGTTGTAACTGCAATGGCATTGCATGAACACAAAAATTAAAACCTTCACAGACTATGTGTGCACAAAAAGTCCAGATTTAAAAATAGTTCTTAAATGACCTGGTCTGAGGTTTGAAATTCCACAGAGCATTGCCCTGATTTAATCTCTCGTGTTTAATATAAATAAGAACAAACGAGATTATTTTTTCCCCTGGGATTTTAAACTGAAAACTGCTTAAATCTGTATTTAAAGAATTACCTTAAAAGTCTTCAAGAAATAATAATAATAAATAAACAAACAAAAACCCCCCAAACAACCAACCAAAACAAAGCCATGTTGCCATGATAGGATTTTCTTTGTGATGGAAAAGACCTTGAAAATGTCTGAGATTCATCTCTCATGAAGTCCACATCTCAAGTGAAGTACAATCTTTACATTCTCAGTGCCAGACTATATAGTGTAAATCCTCCAGGGAAAATCCCACTTGATTAGAATTCCTTTAGTGTTTTCAGTAAAGCAGCATTGTCTTTGACAAACTAAACAAACCTTATACAATCCGATTGTTATTTCAGCTATTTGTTTTGCTTCCCCATTATGTTCAGCTGAAACAGTTCTAATTGAAAATTGGAAACACTAGCTGCACTAAGTGAGGATAGAATCCAAAAGAAGAGACTGATGATTCAAAAGCCCTCTTTCTTTTTAGGTCAACCAGAATTTCAGCATGTGTGAATATGCAAATTACTTTCACCCGATGTCTGTGATGTACTGTAGCTAACAATACAATTTGATCAGATGGTCTGGGAATATCTAATTTTATGACAAATGAAAGAAATGTGAAAATGGCAATTATGAGGATATTAAATTGATGCAGCACATATCTAGTGCATATATTAGGAGGTGGATTGTTTATTCTATTATCATGAAGGAGCATGGAATTAATACTGCTGAATCAATGTGACTGAAGTATTGTTCAACTTTATTAGCGACAAGGTGATGCTTTTATAATGTTTAGCTTATCAGCTAAGACAGTGTGCCTAAATCTGATAGGTAACATGAGTTCTGCATGATGCTGTCCATACTAACCAGAAGCACACTAATTGGTTGGTATAATTAAGCACAATCCCATTACTAATATTCATGACAACTTGTTATTCTCTAACCCAGATGTTTCTCTATCTCTTACTCCTGTGGAAGGCAGTTGCTATGTTACGATAAACCAGAGGCCTGTGCCAGGCTGCCTTCCTCAACCTGTGAGAGCCAAGGTCAGGCTGGCTTCTATCTCACACCCACATTCTATCACAACTGGCTGTAGTTTATTTGCTTTTTGCTTTTTTTCGCTTTGAAGTCCCCGCTGAAGCCTCATAAATAATGAAATATCTCAGACTCCTCTGAATATATTTTCAGAAATTAAGTATGGTATCTCTCTGTATTGGAGAGAGTAACCCAACCTATCTAGACTTTCACCTCCTGTCCTGAACAATGGTCCTTTGCTGCTCTACTATCTTAAATGGATTAGTGTTCCAAGAATGCTTAAATGGGATTGTGGAGCTTTCATTTACTCTTGTGACACTATTCTTCTTCATTCACAATTCCTTTCTCAGTGTTAAGCATTGTTTTTTTTATGAAGGTCAATTTAAGGACATGTTAAAAGCATCGCCTTCATTTCTACTTTGCTTTCTTCATATTATGTTGAAGTATCTCAAGAGCACTGAAAAGCATGTCAGATGCAGTTTTGCTATCCAAAGCTCAGAATTTAAGAGCTTAACCCAGTTTGCATGCAAATACTCAATCACGCTTTGAAATCAAAGAATGAGTGCAGTTATTCAAGTGGGTAGGCGTTAGCAGAATTGATCCATGCAGAACAATAAATGAGTTCATAGGAGAGAGGGTTCTTTTTTTTTTTTTAAGCCTTGAGTGCTTGGTCTTGATTTATATTGCACTATGTCTGGCAGCCCAATCACCGTTATGTTGTGCTGTATGGAAGCAGATAATACAGTAGGTAACAAGGGAAAGGTACCCATGCCCTCTTACACTATTTGTCATGCTAAATCAACACCTGAAATCCCTTCCTAGGTAGACATACAAAGGGGAATGGAGACAGGTATGAGTTCCTCCTCTCTCTGAGCTGATGCAAGATGTGTAAGTTCACTGCCATGAAAGCCAACGCACCAAAGCAGAAGTGTGCCGGCTCAGTAACTCCGTGTGGAGGAACTTAACAGTGAGTTTTGTTGTTATCATTCTTTATTATTATTCCCATTAGTACTAGAAGCGATTTGAAGAGAAGGTGGGAGTCCAGTGAACAGGGAACAAATAACCTGGGTGTCACTTCACAAGCAGCTACCAAGTGCAGCTCACAGCATTTATCTAACTTCAGATTTAATGGTGCAGCTAATTGCTTAATTACAACAGAATCTATTTAATGTCCTACTTGAAGAGCAGTGCCATCTGGAATGAGCATGAAAGGCAAGAAAATCAACCATACAATTGGAATGTATTCAAAGGAAAAAAACTTGTGCTCTGGAAGAGCTGTGCCCCGTTGGACACAGCAGCACCAGTGGTCATGACCTCTCCCTTCTTCAGACCTACATATGTAAAATTGAAACCCTTCCTCTGCCTATAAAATACTGCAGTCACAAAGATGTTTGGCAGCCCATGCTAATACTAATAATATTCAGCAACCAGTGTCAGCTCTTATTACCTCCTTCTGTTCCCACCTCCTGCTTGCTGCCCCTCTTCTACTGCCCTGTCTTTTGAAGCTTAAGGTCTTTAGGGCAGGAAGTAATGTTTTTGTTGTGGTTTATAGGTGTTAAAGACAGAAGGGTTATGATCCAGTACAGCAACTCTAAGAGCAAATACAAATAAGACCAAGACTGCATTAATGTTTCTTATAATTGAATACTTTTCCCCCAAATTACAGAGGGATCCTGTGACAAATGGAGCAGGCCATGTTATCTTTTATATATCAAGCACCAGAATATATCTAGGTCTCTGAAAGATTATATTTGCTGTAGGCTTAGAAAAGGTATTTGTGACATGATTTAACTGTGCCTAGCTTTACCGTGTTTCACTAGGTCCTAATTTAGACCTCTGAAAAGGCTACTTGGCACAGACTCCCATTCTGAGCCAGTCCCTGAACTGATCTGGGAGAGAGAAAAACTACAAAAAACAATACTGTGTAGTTATATTTATTGAAAGTAAGAAGAGGATTGAGAATGTTTTGCTTGAATTTTATCACTGACAGCTGATACCTGGGGCAACAGGAACGAATACAAGCTTTAAAGCTGCAGTCATCAGGGATGGAATAGAGGCATTGCTGTGTATAGATTGTTCAATTATATAATAACATTGTAGGCGCATTGTACAAGTGAAGAAAAAAGAAAATTCAAGATTAAAGGATGTGCTTACATGCAGGAGGAGTGATCCACTAGAGAAAGACAAACTGAAGAAACCATTGCACTGAAATCACACACACAAAGAAATTAAGTGGAAGAAATAGGAAGAGTGTATACAATTAAGCACTTTTTTTTTTCTTAGTAATTTACTTGTCAGTATCAGGAAATCTAGATTTCAGTTTTAATTTATTGCTAAGTGTGTTAGCTCAGGAAAAAATGTTGCCACTAAAAGTATGTCTGTATTTCACATACTTTCTTCATATTGGAAAGAATTCTCTTTATTTACAAATTCATGTGAAAGAACTGTCATTTAGGTTCCTACTGTTTCTTGACAGAAGGAATACTTAGAGCAAACTGTGTTGAATGACAGCAGTATTTCAGATTGCTTTTTTATCTCCAGGGATTTGTAAGCAATTATTTAGCAATCATTTGATTCAACCAGATTGACTAACATACAAAGTCTTCCTGACTGTTGCAATTATTAATTTTTATTACGGTAAATAATCGCAGGTTTTCCGGGAATATTTCCCTGGGTTCGTTTAGACATTGGGTCCGCAAGAATAACTACACAAAATCGCTTAAAACACTGAATTAAACAGTCAGAACTTAGGAACCGCGCCTGGAAATACCCACGAAATGCGACAGATAAAAGAGCTCGTCCTGAGGAAAAAGAAAGAGAATGGGTTTGTCCCGAGGAAAGCGAAAAGAAGGGAACTTGCCTTTGCCGCGGTTGCAAAACGCTGTCCTGCCGCTGCTCGCTGCAAAACACGTGGCCGCTGCTGGACGGGGTTTGGAGGCGGAGAGGGAGAGCTAATGACCCATTGCCGCTCCTTAAATACCTTATTAGGAAGCGCGGAACTGACCAATAGGCATTTAGCGTCCATTCTCTGGCCAATCGGTTCAAAAGTCCCGCGCCCAGGGGTGGGTCCTAACACCCTGAGAGACAGCACAGGTCACCTGACTCGTGCATGTGACCTCTCCATGTGGCCAGAGACTTCCTGGTTCCAAAACCATGCGGTCTGTCCCCTGCTACCCCACCCCCGGACCTTACAACAGGGCGGGAGGAGGGAATCCCAGGAATTGGACCAACTCCAGGCAGAATTCATGCCCTCCAGGACACTGACAAATAGGCAAAATAAAGGTATTTTAGTACAAAATTATCAGTGCATAAAGTTGTGGTGGACTGATCCCCAGACAACACACAGTACCCACTCATTCCCTGTCTTATACGAAAAGGGGTAAAGGAGCAGCTGCATGGGTGTTTGGTTGTTGGCTGGGCTTAACCCGCTACAGTTGTTACAGAGATGATACAAAAGTCTTCCTCATCTCAGCAAAGTTCTTTATGCCTTATTTAGTGACGGTTTATACCTTGAGCTGCCTTGAATTGCTCTAACCTGAGCAAACAGAAATTAGTAGTTCACCTTGACCTAAGGCAGGTGCTTGTGTTCAGCCAAATTGTGCTCTTGAAATGTTTGGTTTGTTTTTGTTTTTTTCTTTCTAGCTCAGGTCTGAATGGGTTGCTTCATATGACCAAAGGCAGGTGACACAAAGCCACCTAATTTCTTAGATCTTTATCTGATTTGAATTGCTTCTTTTTGTATGCCTTTTGAAAGAATTGGTGTCAATGGATGTGTCTTGTATTCTAATTCAGTTGTGTTCCCCTTTATCCCGGGGTTAAAGATTATCCCCTTCATTAACTTTTATATTCTTAGCATTTTTTCTAATTTATGACACTGTTTTTATATCATAGAATCATAGAGTCATAGAATGGTTTGGTTGGAAGGGACCTCAAAGATCATCTAGTTCAAACCCCCCACCATAGGCAGGGACACCTCCCACTAGAACAGGTCATTCAAGGCCTCTACCTGTTTCTTCAGTCATAGCCATATTAGTTGTAGCCTCCTGTACTGATTAAGCTGTAGGATGAGGAAACCTAGCTAAAGAAGAAAAGGCTACATTTTCATATGTGACCTGAGCTAAATTTTCTTATGCTCACTTTGCTATAGCTAATCAACGTATGTAGCCCAAAGTATTTGCATTCTACTTTCTTTGCTGATCAAAAGGATAGTTGTTTGGGTTTTGGGGGTTTTTTGTTTGTTTTTTTTTAAGAGAAAAAGAAAACTTGTCCTTTCTTGTCAATTGTTCAATTATATATCTGTAGCTTTTCAATGTCTGTATCTTGTCAGGATGTATACAATCTCAGTATCTTGTCAGGAGAAGATACAAAGATTGTCCCACTTCTGCCAAAAGAAATCTAATAAAGATCTGTCTTATTGTTTGTAACTCTTTTACAGTGATTATTTTCCTTTTTGTTTGTTTTTTTGGGTTTTTTTGCACAATTGCAAGCCCTAAATTTGTGAAGAATTCTAACTGTGTTCAGGAGTTCAGCAAAGCCACTACGTAACTAAATACGCCCTCCTATGTTTTATATCCATCTTTTTTTCTTTATGCCTTCCTTCCTTAATCTCATCCACCTTTCCTCCTTCTTTCCTTCTCTTTTATTCTTCTTTTCCTCTTTTCCTTCTCTCTCACACCCTTTGACCTGCAAACTCCGTTTTTGACAGGTGTTTCCCACATAACTACCCAAATTCTTACTCTGTTTTTCTTTATACTATCTTTCTCCTGCTAGACTCTATTGCTGCTCATGCCTTGCACATTAGAAATCCCACATCAGTATCTAGTCAATAGAAGTTAGATTCAATTATTTTTTTGGTGAGTACATCTCAATCCCAGCTTCCTGAAGTCAACATCGAATCTTTCCCTGCCTATGCCAACCACTCTGTCCTAACTCGCTTCTGAAACTCACATTAGAGCATTGCAGTAGGCTCTGAAACTTTTAACCTGAAGAGGAGGAAGTCATTGGAAAACAAGCTCTTGTTTTGCAGTCCTCATGGAAAACACCCACTTGGATAAAATCACCATCTGTTGTTTTCTTGGGCTGTATCAGGTTATGTGAAATAAGCTGGAAGACTGAGAGGCAAAATGACAGACAGATGCAAGCAGGAAATAATGTTTTGAAATTTACCATTGAGGTTCTGCAAAGCAAGAGAAGGAAAAGACCTCCTGTGGCAATCAAGGTGATTGTGCTTATCACCAAAAAGTGACTGGAGCATAAAGAAAGCTCCTCAGCTGCCATAGATCCATTGTCATTGTCCTTTTTCTCGTTGTTTTCTAGGCTTAAGTGGGCTGAATGCTGACAGTAGGAAGTGGGACCAGAATCATCATATAGACCATGGCAAGAAGGACATAACAGAAATGCAGTTAGAGTAAACTTCTGGGCTCAATGACAAGGACTAAAAGTGCAAGATTCCCATTAGAGTCTTCCCTTCAGCAAAGCTGGGCTGTAATGAAGAATCCAGCCTGTACCATCAGTTACAAGACAAGAAAAGAGAGAAAAGTTTGAGGTGTTGTGTTATGATCAGAAGTTTCATCAGTTTAATGATACCACAAGCATTTTCACTTCAATTTGAATACATTTAAATTTAAAATAAGGTGTTTTGGGATTCAAACCCAAACAACATAAATCCTGTTGGTGAAAATCAAATGTTGCATATCCTTATTAGAAAAGAAGCAGAGGTTTTGGTTTTCTCCCTTCAGCTATCCATGAGTACATACTTGTAATATGTGAAGAAGATACATATATCTTGTGCAATGTTGCACAAGACCCCCAATTGGTATATTGTACTTTTCTGTACAATAGAAAACTTCTGTACACAGAAAACTTACTTTGTGATAATATTTGGAGGCATCTTTTAATAGCAAATGCTTCATCAAGCTATTATATCACGTTATGTACAGGAAGACAAAAACTAACATAGAGTTAGTTCATTTGCTGGCTTCTGAATTTAAGCAAACACCAGTAATGTTTATTGCTGTTTCAAGATGCTAGGCATGTCTGTAAGTATTATTTAAATGTGATTCTCTTAAGATGAAATTGTTTTATTGACTCAATGATACAAACATTTCCTGAAAAAGAAGGACATACTTCCTGTAGTTTGTTAATATTTGACAGCACTGATCTTAAGCCAGTAGCAACATGACACTGATTTGGAAGACACATTTTAGAGTAAGGTTGAAATCCTGTATTACTGCATCCCACATAAACTCATTTACTGGGCAACAATTACATAATAAATTGCATTTAAAACCAACACCAGACACAATTGTCCTTACTTCAGGCACAGAATTAAGCAGAGTTAAAAAGGAGAGAGAATCATGCAGCTGAGCTCTCAAATGACAAATGTTATATGACTGTGCTCTGAAGGTTTTTCAGCTTCAGAGCCGCAATCAGCAGAAATTAATTCCATTATTTGAATTCCTCAAAGGAGTAAGTTTTGCTTTCAGTGCTTATTTTGAAATACAACCCCAAAAACATCAACAAAGAAACAAAAAAACCAACAACAAACAAACAAACAAAAACCCAACAAAACCCGCAAAAACCAAACCCCAGCAGCAAAATACAACCAAAAAAAAACACTGGAAAACTTCCTAATTTTCACAGAAAGGACAAAAATAATTTTGAGATATTGCAAGCTTTTAAAAGTTAATACCACTAGTTGCAATTGCATTCTTGTTTCTGCAGAGACAATGGGAAATCTGGGCCTTGAAGCATGTGACAGAGCAAGGCACTGCCCCACCGGAGGTTTGAATGGGGTGCAAACTGTGGCAGGGCATGCCCAAGTCCACTGCCCCACCAGAGGTGTGAATGGGACAGGAAACGGTCTTCCTCCCTCACCACCTCTGTCACAGGAGGTTTAGTACAATAGGTGTGAAGTGCCTTCTCCCACTCTCCTTGGGCTTGAACAGGGAGGGAACAAATCTCCCCAGTATATATATGGCAGCTGGACAGATTGGAACCAGGACCTTCACTGAGACCTTCACTGGGACCTTCACTGGAACCTGCAATGGGACCTTCACCGGGACCTGCACCGGGACCTGAACGGACCTGAACACGGACCTGGAGACACAAACCTCGCAAGGACTTTGAGCCGGACCTTGAGGAGCATCCTGGCTTCTTGCTGCAGGACCTGTCTCTAACGGTAAACTGCAGCCATTTGTGGGAATACCACGGAGCACCCGACTTTCCCCTGCCTTGCTTCGCGACTGTGGCTTCGTAAAAGCTGTGCCTACAGCGATCTTGGACTCTGGCAGGCATTGGACTCCGGACAGGGCTGTGAAAGAGACAGTCTCCCTTCTGTAAGTAGGACAAAGCTGTTTCACGC
>VWZI01013615.1:18826-37814 GCA_013396835.1 Psilopogon haemacephalus | reverse complement strand
AAAAAAAAAAAAAAAAAAAAAAAAAAAAAAAAAATCCAATTTACTCTTTCATTTTGACTGTAGAACTTATACAGCTGATTAATCACCATGACCCCTAAGGGCTTTTCAAAATTAAGACATCCCTCATAGAATCCCTCATAAAGATAAGTGCTTCCTACAGACTTTTTTTTTTTTTTTCAAGTGCACAACTTTGCATCTGGCTGTTCAAAAATATTTTTGCTTATGTTCATGTCATCAGCCAATCTAAATAATTTATGTCAATGATTTGTCCTTTCATCTCCTCGGTCTTTATGACATCTGCAAATATTATCACACAAAGGCTGCCTATCTATGATTCCTTCTCTGCTTGTTTCCACAAGATTCAGACACTTTCATCTTAGAAACTTGTGCCTAATTAATCTAGCTGATCAGGAACTGCTCAGTCTCATTTAGGTTCATCAGGTTGGTACTTTTCCATTCAAATGACAAACTTCTGTCCTGGAATAGCTTCATCTACATGCATGAACTCCTGTTCACATTTCAGAAAACATAGGGAAAAAGGTTGTCTGTAAATCATATTCCTGTTCCTACACTGTATAAGTGCAGAAAAATATAAAGCAAAAATCATTTCCAGACATTGTCATTTGTTTACCCTGTTATATGTAAGGAAATAGTTCTTTAATGTTGTTACAGTGGTGAGACACTGCAACAGGTTACCTAGAGAGGTTACAGATGCCCCCCTCTCTTGATGTATTCAAAGCCAGGTTGGATGGGGCTTTGAGCAACCTGATTTAGTGGAAGATGTCCCTGCCTGTGGCAGGGTGGTTAGAACTAGATGATCTTTAAGGTCTTTTCCAACCCCAAACATTCTATGATTCTATATATTTGGTTAAAAAATGTATTTTCCAACCACAAACATTCTATGATTCTATACATTTGGTTAAAAAATGTATTTACTAGTCACTAATGCCTTGTTCTGCCCTTCCTGGCAAGGGAAGAATTAGGTCCTCAGGTATTTCACAGCTTGGCAGATCAATTTGCAGTAACACAAGCAAACAGACCTATCTCCTATGTTGAAGAATATCCCAGACGTACCACACTTCCAGCAAACAAGGAGGCCAGCCATGTCTTTCCCACCATCCCACATCTTTTGTGCACCAGGCTGGTGGAACCCACCAGCAGGCATACTTCTTCCATCAGGAGCAAACATTTTCCATTACTATGTGTCCTGGAAGGCTAATAGGCCTGTCAGATGTGCTGGCTTGCCCCACCCTTCTGCTGATGGGGGAGGCAAGGGCAGGAGGAAAACAAAGGCTTGGGCCATTATGTCCCCTCCCAAACTGATTAACAAGTACCCACAGGTATTTAGGTACTTGTTCCTGTCTTGCCCAAATAAGGGTAAGCAAGCCCTGGGTTCACCTAATATAGTCAACTTTGCAAATGTCATTCTGATTGGTGAATCTCTGTGGCTAAAGGAGCCATTGCACTCGGGCAAGTAATATAAATTGAGCCAAGTTGCAAGCAGTAGAGCTGTCCTGTGCTGTTCTATGCTGCCTCTGCCTCACTACTCTCCTTCAGTGTGTGTGCTCCTTGCTCTACATTCTGCTCTATGGACTGCTTGGCTTGGACAACATGGTCTGCTCTGCCTCATGCTCCAGACCAGCTTAGCCCTGATGTTTGGGCTTGAACGACCTGGAAATTTAAGTCCCTGAAGTTTCCAGGAGAAGGCATTAAGTGCCTCACACCCTGGTGAGAAGTGCCACCAACACTGTGCTCTCTGTACATCTACAAGAGATCCTGCCTGCATCACTGCAAACCTCTGTGCCAAGAGGAACCAGGATCAGGTCACAATCATCTGCCTCTTTCCCAGCACCCTGCTAAAGTCAGGGAAGATCTGGAAGCCTCTCAACAGCTATCAAGACTCCAAGCAGTTCCAACACTGCCACAAAGGAGCAAGGGACTCTCTCTGAATTCTATTCCACTGCTGTGAGTAAAAGAGGTTTTTCATAGGGCTCCAGGCTGCGTATTTATAAGTGGGGGAAAGCCATTTATGGCTAAACTTTTCCAATATTCTGATTTTCCTAAATTACTAAATTGCCTGTAAGGATGCTTTTGATGCTTTTTCCAACCAAATTAGGACCCAAATTTACCTAGTCTGTACCTAGTTTGTGGGCAGGACTTTTTGGAAATAAAATAACTACCTGTTTTATAATCCCTGCCTTGTTAATTGCCCACAATCAATTCACTCTGTGAAAAATCCACTGGTCCTACTTCATTTCCCTGTGAAGGAAGATTTCATCACCAACCAAATTCCCTAGAAATTGATTGGTCCTAAAACATACAGGAGGAGGGAGATGTGTAAATACTTGGATGTGCTATTATTTGGCAGCAGTACTGCAGATTGATAAATTCTGTGAAAAAGCTTCTTACACCTCATTGTAGTATTAATAATATCAAAATTGCCACTGTGCAAATCTTCAGCAAGACAAGAAAATGTTTTTCCCTAAAAGCAAAGAAAAACATTATCCACATGTGACTTCCATGGTAAATGTCAAGATGACAGCCAACTTCTGAACATGCTATTTTTAACCAGAGTTTTCAATAATAGTATTAATACTATTCACCCTGGTACACTTTAGCTTTATTAAATTAAAATACACATAAATATCCCTTTATTTACTTTTTCACTTATCTAAGCTAGACTTGGCTATGTCTGTCCAATGTTAATTTGTAGCTCTCCCATATGCTATGGCTGTCTCATGGATTAAGACTCTTAAAATTAGAAATACAGTTTAAACAAGGTTAAAGTAGGAAAAAAAGTATTTTATTTTCTGGCAAGTCATGTGCCATCCTTTCTTTATTAAAAACTAAAAATAGCTATGCAAACCATATGATGGGATCCCTTGAAAGTAATGTGGGAACACTACTAGAGCAATGCCAGAATTTCAAGTCCACATTAAGCAAGTTAATAGACTCTATGAAAAACTTTGCAGAGCAATTTGTCCCTGAGATAATTGAATTTAAGTCACAGAAATTATGGTAAGAATTGATTTAATCTTGTTATACTTGGCTCAGTTACTAAAAGAATCAGTTTTACTTAATATTGTTATTTGTGGAGTTACTGACTTTATTTGCTGCTGCCAGATAAATGTATCATCTTAGAAAAGTGAACTGACACATTCTTAATTCTCTGTTCTGTTTCTCAATAGCCATCTCCCTTCCTTTCATACTTTCTCTACAGGTGAAATATTTCTCTTCTCAAATCTGTCAAGGAGAGATCTTGCTACCAAGGGAAGATCTTGCTTGATCTTGCTTGACTAACCTGATAGCCTTCTATAATACCAGGACCAAATGTATAGACAAAGGAAGAGCTGTGGATGTCATCTACTCTGACTTCAGCAAGCCTTTGGATACTGTCTCCCACAATATCCTAATAGAAAAGCTCAGTAGATGTGGCATAGATGGCTGTTTTGTGAGGTGGATTGAAAACTTGTTCCACAACAGAGTTCACAGAGTTGTCATCAGTGGCACAGAATCAAGGTCACAGGACCACAGGATGTCAGGGGTTGGAAGGGACCCAAAGAGATCATTGAGTCCAACCCCCCTGCCAGAGCAGGACCAGACAATCTAGCTTAAATCACAGAGGAACGTATCCAGACAGGCCTTAAAAGTCTCCAGAGAAGGAGACTCCACAATTTGGGGAGACCTCACAGCCTGGGGAACCTGTTCCAGTGCTCTGTTACCCTTACAGTGAAGAAATTCCCCCTTGTGTTGAGGTGGAACCTCTTGTGCTGCAACTTACACCCATTGCTCCTTCTCCTATCACAGGGAGCAAGTGAGCAGAGCCTGTCCCCCTTGCCTCCTAACCCCCAGCCCTCAGATATTTATAAACATTTATTAAATCGCTTCTCAGTCTTCTCCAGACTAAAAAGCCCCAGGTCCCTCAGCCTCTTCTCCCTCCAGTTCCCTAATGATACTTGTAGCCCTCTAATGGACCGTCTCAAGCAGATCCCTGTCCCTCTTAAACGGGGGAGCCCAGAACTGAATGCAGTATTCAAGATGAGGTCTCACCAGGGCAGAGTAGAAGGAGGTGAGAACCTCCCTTGATATGCTGGATACACTCTTTCTAATACACCCCAGGATCCCATTGGCCTTGGCCACAAGGCCACATTGCTGTCCCATGGATAACTTGTCATTCACCAGTACTCCCAGGTCCCTCTCCACAGGGATGCTCTCCAGCAGATCACCTCCCAACTTGTACTGGTGTAGTTTATTAAAGTCCTTCCCAGGTTCAGGACTCTGCGCTTGTCCTTGTTGAACCTCATTTGGTTCCTCTGTGCCCAGCTCTCCAGTCTGTCCAGGTCTCGCTGGATGGCTGCACAGCCTTCAGCTGGATCAGCCAAGCCTTCCAGTCTGGTGTCTTCAGCAAACTTGTTGATCACTCTGTCCCCTCATCAATGTCATTGATGAAGATGTTGAACAGGACTGGAACCGAGCACTGATTCCTAGGGGACTGTACTAGTTACAGCTCTCCAGCTGGACCTGGCACCATTGATCACCACTCTTTGAACTCTTTCTTGTAACCAGTTCCTGATCCACCTCACTGTCTGTAACCAGTTCCTAATCTACCTCACTCTCTGGTCTTCCATCCCACACTTCCTGAGCTTGCTCAATAGAATGTCATGGGAGATGGTGTCAAAGGCCTTGCTAAGGTCAAGGTAGACTACACCCAGTGGTCTCCCTGAATCTACTCATTCAGTTATGTCCTCATAGAATGCTATTAGGTTAGTCAAGCATGATTTTCCCTTGGTAAATCCATGCTGACTGCTCCTGATAACCTTCATCTCTTCCAAGTGCCTTGAGATGCCCTCCAGAAGGAGCTGCTCCATCATTTTTCCAGGGATGGAGGTGAGTCTGACTAGTTGATAGTTCCCTGGACCCTCTTTCTTGCCCTTTTTGAAGACTGGAGTGACATTGGCTCTCCTCCAGTCCTCAGACACCTCTCCTGTCTGCCACCATTTGGCAAAACTGATGGAGAGTGGCAGAGCAATAACATCAGGCACTTCACTGTTATGGCCACAAAAATGCACTACATTCACCAACTCTTGTGAAAACTAATTTGCTTGTTTGTTTGTTTGTTATGAAAACAAAATTTGACTCATTGTTCTCTAGCTCATCTTCTAGAAAATCAGGACCATGACCACAAGTCCACCTTACTCATCTGAGATGTCAACTTGGCTGCATTTGTAGTCCCCCATCCCTTCACACTTATCTTGGTGCTTTTTCCTTTCAGTCATGCAAGTAATAAAAAAACCCACTGGACTAAGTGTATCTCTTTCCTCTGTCATGCAGAGGAAAGCAGGATATTGGGGAAAAAAAGAGTTTTAATTTTTATTCCAACACATATTGTGGTAAACTGCAAGGAGAAAATCAACCAAAATAGGAATTTTACATATTTATTTGCTATAATTGAAAAAGTTCCAAATACCATGCTTAGTAGAACACATAAAAAAGGTAAAAGGAGCAGCTCCATCTCAGTGATAAGTAGTTGGCTGGGATAAATTCTATTTTCCATACAAATAATTTCGTTGCTTTTTTTCTCCTTTTTAAGTGTCAAGAGGGAGCTCTCTCCCCCCACCTCAATTTTGCTGTTACAAGGCTTTAGTGGTTTAGAGATTAAATAAAACATTTACTTTCATTCTGAGCATTTCAGAAGTAATATATTTATTAATTTATATGTGATTTTTAAGTATCATAGTAACACTTACGCTTTACTATTTGTTTCTCTTTCAGATTAAATGTTTGTCAAAAAAAAAGTTGTTTCTGCAATGTCTGAAGTAATTCAAAGAAGACACCAAAATTTGAACCAGGCTTCACAAAGTCTCTAACCACAAATGCAAAACTCCATTTGAGGTATTTGTCTTGTATGTAAAAATTAGGTGAAGATACATCCTGTGTTTTGTCGGTTCCGTTCTTCTATTATGAAGTGAAACTTTTAAAAAAGAGTAAAGAAGGAACTCAAGAATTAGTGATCCATTACATAAATTCTTCCCAAAATAACAATAAACCATTTATAACTACTTAGAAGATACCAGAGGTCTGAAACAAATACAGTCTTTTTTTTCTTTTTTTTTTTTTTTTTGGGTGGTAAATGCCATATCCATTGATTGACTAAAGCTTGGGCTCCCCAATTCAAGAGAGACAGGGATCTCCTGAAGAGAGTTCAATGGAGAGCTACAAGGATGATTGTGGGAACTTGAACATGTTTCCTATGAGGAAAGACTGAGAGAACTGGGGCTGTTTAGTTTTGAGAAGGCCAGAAGAGGATCTTATCAATGTCTATAAATATCTGAGGGGTGGGTGTCAAGATGAAGGTGATAGTCTTTTTTTCAGTGGTGCTCAGGGATAGGACAAGGAACAACAGGTATGAGCTAGAACACAGGAGTTTCCATCTCAGCATGAGGAGAAACCTCTCTACAGTGAGGGTGACGGAGCACTGGAATAGGATGCCCAGTGAGGTTGTGCAGTTTCCTTCTCTGGAAATTAAAATCCACCTCGATGCATTTCTGTGCAGCCTGCCCTAGGTCAATCTGCTTTGGCAGGAGGAGTGGAGTCAGTGATCTCAGAGGCCCCTTCCAAGCCTTAACATTTTGTGATTCTGTGATGTGACATTTTCCTAGGAAATGACACTTGGATGAAATATTCCTTGGAGCTCACAGATCGAGTAACATGTTTTCAGGAGGAAGCCCTGCTTCACATACAAGCTGGAAGGATATCTTCTTTAATGTCCGTGATGGTCACCAAGGAGCATGTTCATCACACCTGAACAAACCCAGGCTGATGTTATTTAAGGTGAGGCCTCAGCTCGAACATGGTGCCAGTGGGCATTTGACATCAAGCAAAGCACAAGCAACACCTTTGGAAGTGTGAGCTGAGAGGTCAATGGTGACAGCAGAAATGTCTGATCGCCTCCAAATGCACCTAAAGTTATCACTGAGGAGGCGTGGGGGATGGGATGAAAATTGCAGCATAGCAGATTTAAGTTGTTTGCTATATCCCCTACCAAAGATATAAAGCCCTGTTCATCAGGGTTTGAACAGGCAATGTTGAAGATTATTTGGATGCAGTTGGTGCTGGCTTGGGCCAAGAGATTGAATTGAATTACTCTTTCCAAAGGTATTTTTATGAAACCATCCATGGCAAGCTGGAATGCCTTAAATCTGGTTCATCAATATCTGTAAACAAATGTATTAATACATATCCTTAGCCAGGGACACTGACAGAGATATTAGTGAAGGTAGCAGCAATTTAAGAAATTGTCACCTGCTGACTTCCAGGGTACTTCTTGCAACTTTATCAGCAAGTCAGGGTGACCAAAGGGCTGGGATGACAAAAACACCCCACATAGAAATCCCTGAATGAAGTTCATAAGGAAAAATGCTCTTCAGCCCAGTTAATCCCTGATCCTGCCACCTCAGGAGGAGGTGTTATGGTAGTTATCCATGTCAGCAGAACAAACAGGAGATGCTGACACTGAGGGGGAAAAATGAGAAGGAGAAATAAAACTGGTGAGGGGCAACAAAGTGGATGGTGGGTTATTCCTCTGCAGGTCTGCCATTGCCCCAGGGCAACACTTTTTCTCAAGGCTTTCTTCTCACTGTGACTTCCTTCTTTCTAAAGCTCTTCATTTAAAATATGGGCAGATTTCTGTCAGCTGCATAAATAATTTCCCCCTTTTGAAACTCAAAACTCCAGGGAATTGTTTAAAATTGTCCTGTCTTCTTACAGGTACACCCAAAAGCAGCTATTAGAGTAACGAGAGAAATATTAGTAACTAAGAGAAATAATAATAATTAAGAGACAATGCACATGGTTGAGACAGTCTATGGACTAAAACTGTAGGCTAAAAGTATTTTATAGTGCCATGTGTGAGACAGCCCTGGGCAGCAGGTATTTCAAACTGGGAGAAATGCAGAATTTCTGCAATAGTTTGGATGCTCACACAAACAGAAAGCAGCAGGTTTCAAGGCAGCTATCAGGATTTTGCATATAAATGTTAGTGATTAATGACACCTTTACTTTAAAAATGTTTTTCTGAACTTATTTTGTTACTTCAGTTCTATCTGAAGGGTTACCAGATTGTGTATTTTGCTCTGCTTTTAATACATCTAGCATTTTAATGACCCACTATGGGTTCTTAATACCTAGCTGGCTGGCAGAAACTAGCCAACTGCCATGAGGATGAAATAATACTTTCAAATGTTACACAATTTAATTTAACAGGGAAAAAAAAAAAGCCATCTGGCATGCTTACAATGAAGAGCATGAAGAACAACACCTCCTTGAAGAATTTACTCAAATTAGACTGGGCTACTACATGCCGAGAAAAGAAGGAAGTTTCACATTAGACTAAGTTGATGAAAATTAGTGTATATTCCTTATGTCACATATAGCAAATGCAATGGTCATCCAAAGATTCAGAAAAAATATAAAAATGTTAATTCTCTTAATGTCTTTCTGCCTCAAATAAATTAAAAAAAAAAAAAAGAGAGAGAAAAGGAACATTTATCTTTTTTCCCCCACAAGCCATGGTGATACTTACAGGGGTTGGAATAAAAATCTTTATGTTTCAGTTTGTCAAATATACCCCAAATATTTTGCTTAGAATAGGCAAGCATGTGTTATTATTTTCACTGCATGTAAAAAAAAAAAAAAAAAAGTCAATAATGAAACACTTACTTTGTTGATCCAGTTTTCACTGAGTCATTTAAGGGCACCAAAAAGAAGAGACAGGGAGAGATGAGACATCTTTGAACACAGTAGATAGAGCGAACTACTCAGAAATTCAACCCCAAATGTCTAGACTAATTGGGAAGACCTAAAAAGAATAAAACCCTTAACAATCCAAACAAGCAATATGATGTGGAATAAAATTTTTAAAATCAGAATTAAATGAAACCAACCTTAGTATGTGTCAGGGATGTTCTGATGCAATTTGGTGAACCAGCTAGGAGAATCACTGTTCTCAAGCCAGTTGCAAAGACCTGCCTTGAGTGAGATCTTCTTCCAACTCAACATCCTCATCTGCTCAAGCACAGATGATAATGCATTTTAGCAAGCAGCTCCTCTACCCTTTACTAACAAAGGTTATCCTTGGCTTGAGCTTAAGTTCCTTTGCCCCTTTGTGAATGTGGGAGCACAGCCCTGAACAACAAAAAAAGTCCTGTGAATCTGACATCTTCATCCTCTAATTCTGTGTTGGCTTTGACAGAGACACAGTTTTCAGCAAAATAATTTGCTCATGATTTTCAGTCAGTTCAACCAAGCAGCACAGAGACCTTGGTATCAATTAAACTGTGGTCTTTGACATGAAGAGCAGAGCTCACAGGCAGGGAAATCATACACGGTAGGGCTCCTCAGCCAGGCTGAAATTTCTTTCCATCATAAAAAGAAGTGAAAATCAGATTTGGCATTCAGGAGCCTGAAAGAGTAGGGCTGAGCTGAAGTTTCATTTCAAGGGCTTCACTGAGACCTAGCAGGATGTGTGCAGCAGCTGATATCTGTCCTTCTTACTCAATGAGACCTTGAAATGCACCTTTAACTTATGTAGGTTGTGGTAACCTTCTGGGGCCTATACTAGCTTTCCACTTATAGAAATCAAACTTTGAACTCCAGGGAATGAAATTAGGTGAATGTAATTGCATATCTAGTCACAGGTATAAGATTCAGAGCGCGTGAAGCAGAAAATGGGGCTGAAAGTACAACATGAATTTGAATTTCAGGGCAGAAGGGTACGTACAGAGCTTAAGCTGAAGAAGTAACTTCAAGTTGCTTAAAGTTCTTGTGTATAAAGTTTTCAGGTTTTGTGGTTCAGAAAGTGAAGAAATTTGAGGAGTTAGCATGACCTAGATTTCATGGCAAGCCACTTTCACCACAAAGCTCCAGCATGGCCAGTGATAGAGGCCAGATGTCAAGAGAGATCCTCAAGTGCACCATGAGAAAAGGGGAACTGACTAATCCTACTCTACCACTTGCTCTCAGTCAAAGCCCTTGTCAGAAGTATTTCACACTCAGAGGACAAAGAGAAAGAGACTAGAGATCCTTGGACAACTGTTGCTCACCATCAGCTTTAGAAAGCCGCCTTTCAAATAGCAAAATGCTCCAAGTCATCTTGTTTGCTTCCTTCTGAGGTTACCCTCTTACCATCAAAGCAGTTCATCAACAGACCACTGATAATAAAAACAGAAGTAGTTCCTTTTTCTATTACTGGAAGAAATGCAGAATTTCAGTTCCTCAAATGAGCTATACCACTGTAGCACTTCTTTAGGCTTGGCTTACAGGTACACCACCTTAACTTAATGGATTTTTTCTATTGGCTTAGTTAAATGCATAGATAAGACTTCATCTTCTCTCAGCAGTAGTACTGCTTTTTTTTCTTTAACTGCCAATGCATTAAAAAAAAAAAAAAAAGAGCTCCGGTGGCAGTCTGCCATTTTTCAGTATGAAAAAGCATTAGACTGTGAAGAAAATGAATGTATCTTCACACAGAAGTTTGAGAAATACGAATTCCTTTCTTCTTCCTTGTGAAATCCAACTCTTTTTCTGATGTTTGCACTTACCAAGCAGATGACCCAGAGATTAACTTTTGTAATGGAGCATGATGACTGGCAATTAAAAAGGGCAGGCTGGAATGTAAAAGGAATATAGAAAAAAAGAAGGTAAAGAACAGTATCTCTCTAGTCCTACTATTTCACATATCCCACTATTCCGCAACAACGGAGAGAAACAAATGAGTGAAACTGTTGTTGTAGGAGATCCATAACGCACTGGCTGGTGTTCAAGGGTATGCTGGTGAGTAGTAAACCACAAAGGCCAAAGTATATACACTGCGTATTAATAAAAGGCATGATGGAGGGCAGAGAAATATCCAGCTAGTCCGTAAGGCAGGCGTGGTGGCCTAGGAAATGAAAGGCAGCCCCTGTCAGACATGGCCTAGGAGTTTGTGCTGTTACTTCCACAGTGGCCATGCAGTGTCCTGGCTACAGTTTGTCTGGAAGTAGATGTGGAGCCACAAAGTGCTTTCTGCAGAGGAAAGAGTCTGCCCAAACGAAGTTAAAATGTGTGATACCGGGCTCCCGGAGCCTCGGTGTGGGGCAGAGGGCTACCTCAGCACCAAGATCCTGACACATCCCAGCCTCCAGAGAGGACTCGTCCTGAGCAGGGCAGTGAGAAGGGCTCCCGCTGGGACACCCAACAGGGCGCGTCGGGGTGGCACACTTGCTCCTCCGCCCTCGAATGAAGCCTGTGGGGCCGGGTCGAGGGATAGGAAGGGAGGTGTAACCTCAGCGAGGCATGAGCGGCTCCCGGCTCACCGAGGGGGCTTCCCCCCGGCTCCGCGGGGAGCATCCTCGCCAGTCGGCCTCGCCGCCACTCCGACAGCCGAAGCGGTTGTAAACCGGTTTATGCCCAAGGCGATTTGCCCATAATCCGTTGGGCTTCCCGGGCCGGGGGGCAGNAGAGAAGCCGGGCGGGGAAGGGAGGAGGGGGCCCGGACGGGGCCAGGGGAGAAAAAGGGAGGAGCGGGGCCAGGGGCGGTGGGGGGAAGAGCGGCGCTAGGGAAGCGCTGCCGGCTGGAGGAGCGGTAGCGGCGGGAGAGTGCGCAGCCCGCTGTAAGCTGCTCCGCTGTCCGTCGGAGCTTTCCCCGCGGAGGTAGAGGACCTGCTGCGGGGTGATGGAGAAGCATGGGTACCCATCCTATAGTGTCCGCAGCCCCGCCTGGGAAGAACTGGTAGGTACATGCGTGCCTTGCCATTGCACGGGCATTTCCTACCCTTTTTCCTGCCTGTATTGTTCAGCTGGAGAGTTGGGCTGTCATCTTTATCAGTGCTCAGCCTTCCCCTCCCCTTCCCATCTTACAAGCCCGCTCCGTGCCAGAGCCCGGCTGCCCCCTCTCGTCCCCTCCTCGAGAAGAGCGGGGGGTGGGAGCCTTTCGCCCCCGCCGCGTCCGGCCATTTGCTGTCGAGCTCGTCCCTGCGGGAGACAGGGAGTTCATTGCCCTTTCTGTGTCTCACTGCCCGGTTGGAAAGCCTGGGATTAGCACCGAGAGCCTTGCCTCCAACTTTGCCGTGGGAGGGGGCGGAAGGATTGGATGTTGATACCGTTAAACGCCTTCTCTTAGCACAGCAAAAGAAACGTGTCCAGCGACGAGAAGCAGCTTCCAGAAAGAGAGCCTTTTAAATTATTGTATGTTCCTTCTTCTGTAGCCAGGCTGGGAATCGCTTCTATTGTGGCAAGAAAGCCGAGGCTGGGGTACTCTGGAGCCACTGTGCTTTGCGGGGTGCGGAGAGAGGGCATGCCTTTCGGGTCCAACAAAGGGAAGCGAGCGCCCAAACTACCCAGGAGGAAAGCTGTGGAGCGGTGGTTTTGCGATTTGTTTAAGCAACTCAGAGACCCTCCTTTCAGCTGAAGGAAATCATGTCACCGGCATCCTCAGCGGGCGATAAAATCAGATTTCCCTTTTCAGGGCCGTCTAGTCCCGCTCTTGGTCTTTTCTCCATTGTGCGGACACACACACATTAGGCAGGGAAGGCTAAAAATAGGCTTTGGGTAGCTACATGAGAGATTTAAGGCCGTCTGAGAGGTCAAGGCTAGGCTCTCTCTGGCCCTGAACTTGTTGAGGTGGTGTGAAGCATAGACCCACGCTGCTGCCACACTCGCCTTTAGATGACTGTACCATGTTTTTCTAAGTCGTTAATGTTGCTCCAGGACCCCTGGTTTTACTTGCAACTACAGTTTTAAAGGATAGCCAGAGACGAGCCACATTTTCCCTGGCTCAGCATACTTGCTCCCAATAAAGCATCATCCCAGATCTGAAGATACCCACACTAAACTTCAGTTCACCACTTTCCCTGTTGGGATTTGTCACCTTCCCAAATACATATTTACTAGCTTCGTTTTTGTTGTGAAGTTGGACATCCCCCTTCACTGCCCTCTGCAGTCCTTAAGCTTTGAAGCTGCTGCTGTAGATGTAGCTGTGATAGAGAAAACAGCTGTATGTGTGTTCCGGTAACATGGAGCTGACACTGAAAGGATCAGGCAAGAAAACCCTGAAGTTTTTGCCTGAAGAGATGAAGACATCGTGGGAGGAAGGTGGAGAAGCAGATTCCTGCAAATGCGTTATCCTATTAAATAGTGACATTTAAATTGGCTGCCGTCACCCACAACTCAGCTGAAAGTCAGGAGGTGGATGGATTGCTGTCCCTCCACTTGGAAACCTGGAGTCCTGGCTGAAGCATGCAAATCTGTTTCCTTCTGTGTGTAGGGCTGAGATAAACAAGGAGCAGGTATTTTTTTTCTCCCTCCAGTTTCCCCTCCCCCAGCAAGGGCCAGGATATGGGTCATGTTTATCGTTTCATTGCTGCATTTGTTGAAGAGTACATCCATGAATGCAGTTTTAAGGTTAACCACTATGCTGATTTCCTTTACAAGACTCTAATTTCAACCATACTTCTCAATCCTTTGCCTGGTAGCCTGCTGGTAAAATAGAATCTTTGTGGCAAAAGCCACATTTTTGTTCTTTATATCCACTTGTAAACAGGCCTTTTATTTTAATGGGGCAAAGGGTGATTTAGGCAAGGAACTCTGTGATGAAGGGGAAGAAAAGCGCCCAGACTTCTCCCTCATTCATGAAACACAGAAAAAGAGCAGGAGAAAGTAGTTATTGCAGCTTTCGAATCTGTGGAAGTTAATTATCTATGCAAATTGTCAGAAGCCACTGGGAAGTGCTGTTTCTATAGCTGTTTTGAGAAATAAGTGTTGGACATCAAATGGAGCCACAACTCCCTTGCTTATCAGGGTTGGATTTGTGTGTGTGTGTGCGATGTCAAAATTCTATCAAATCCTTTTCTGAATTCACAGCTCACTTCCAAATGGAAAACCTCTTCCAAACTCTACTAAGAGTTGCATTAGACCCTCCATGATGGAGCTAAATAGAAATAACAGAAAATGTAAGGCTCATCTTGCCTTTTGAAAGAGATATTCAGTGGCTTCGTAACTGAAAATATATATAATACATGTCTTATTCTATACTTGACTTTCATATTTTATGAGACCTGATTAGTGACTTTACCTTTCCCCTGAAATACACAGATAGGTCTTAAAATTTTTGAAAAATGATCCTTTATTTTGATGATGTCTACTGGTTTACATCTTTTCATTCCGAAGCATCTAACACATTTCTGTAACTTACAGGTTACAGGAGTTGCTCAGCTACACCTGAAACAGTCACATGTGATATGGTTGCTATCTTTAACAGTGGTATGCATACATTTTGTTGTATTTTGGCTTTCCCTTTGGTCAATAAGGAAGCCAAAAAAGAATAACATTGCTAATTTGATCTGCAGAGGGAGTTCAGGCAGGCAGAACTTAAATTCATTTGCTCAGTGTGGGAAGCCCAGTTAAAACTATAGTTACAACTAACTACTAAAATTATGAAAGATTGAGTAAAGTATTCTAAATGTGATGAACAACAAATTGTTAACCTGACACATATAAACGTATTAATCCAGGTCCCCTCAGAACAACTTTTTGAGGTGAAGGTAAAAAAAGTATAATGCTTCAGTTTATAGATGCCAGAACAACCTAGAGAAAAAGAGGTAAATATGCTTGTTATGAAAGGAATTAACATTAGAGCTGGAATAATTTATGTTCCTAGACTCAAATAATGCATTAATCTCCATTATAAACTATAATCTCCAGCACAGCTGGAGTGCATGTGTATTTGGACTTTTTTCCTGCATTGCATATGCATTTTAGTGACACATATTCAATTGCTGGGATTGGATGTGGTCGAATTAAAATGTTCTCACAGTGCATGTACGTACCCAGCACTTCAAGATTCTTTGAATATAAAGGGCAGATCATCAGCTGATTTCAATTGCCATAGCACAAATGATGTCAGTGGAGCTGTTTTGTATCAGTTGAGCATCTCCTTTTAAATGCCAACCTTTCTTTGTTTTTTTTTAGCAGTCTTCTCTTGTTTCAGTCAGGAAATCTAAGGCAATTACTATGAAGCATGAAACTGAGTATATTAAATGAAAGACACAGCTTATGCAAATATTGTATGTGTTTCTAACGGCTGAATATAGCCCCATATTCTTCAAGAGCCTGACTTGCAGAAGTCTAATAGTACCATTTGTACCACAGTGTTCATGGCTGTATTCAGTGAGCTAAAAATGTGCTATTCAATATTTCTTATACTGAGCCTGACATAGATCACCTGGGAGAATTTCAGCTGTGAGATGAAGGAATGGAATTCAAGGTGGTAGTGCTTTCTGAGGCAAAACTGCACGGCTATCTTAGGCAGCTTTACCTGGAACCAGACCCTAATTATCTATTAATGCCTCCAAAAAGAAAAACAAGTGGAAACAGTGAAATCTATAAAACTGTCTTTGTACATGTACAATGTACACATTTCTAGAAACAACTTCCTATGCTGACCAGAATGAGAAACTCAGGTACTTTCAACAAAGCTTAACACTTACTTGGTTTCTACATTTTGAAGGACTCCAGGTGACAGGATTTTAGAGTCTGTACTTTCATGGATTCCACTACATGCTTTGCAGAAACCATATTCTCATTGCACTGTAGTTTTGGGACATTTCCCGTCATTTCCAGATTTAGGTTATTACTATTAAAAGTTTCACATTAAGTAACCTGAGACAACACCCCTAGTACTTATTTTTCATAGCACTATGAAGTTTATCAAGATACAGTGAAAGGGACTTGGAAGTGAACAGCTAGTGCATTCTGTTCTCATAACCCAATTTTTGCATTTGGGCAGCCAGGAACAAGGAAGATCACAACACGGATGTGGACCTGATGGAGGAGGTCCAGAGGAGGGCCATGAAAATGATCAGGGGGTTGGGGCACCTCTGCTACAAAGATAGGCTGAGGATACTGGGGTTGTTCAGCCTGGAGGAGGCTCCAGGGAGACCTAATAGCAACCTTGCAGTACCTGAAGGGGTCCTACAAAGAAGGATGGAGACAGATTGCTTACAAATGCCTGTAGTGATAGGATGAGGGGCCATGGCTTCAAACTAGAGAAGAGCAGTTTAGGTTGAACAGGTTCTTTACTATGAGAGTGGTGAAATACTGGAACGGGTTGCCCATGGAGGTGTTTGGGGCCCATCCCTGGAAACAAATGCATAGCACATGCAAGGACACCTGATGCCCTTTGCACAGTGCAGGAAGTGTGCAGAAGATATGGTTGATAGTTAAGCTCTGAAAGTGAACAGAAGACAAAACATTTTATTTATTGCCCATTTCACCTAAATATAGTATTTTACCAGCTCTTATGTATCTGAGATGAAATCTAGTGAAAGAAATCTTGAGATTGCTATGCAGACACCTAAGGAGATCTCCAGCTTCTCTGCTGAGGGTGTAATAGCCATTGGATATCACAGGAGCTGTTATATTTAAACCCAAAATTACTGCTAGTATTTTTCCATCTAATAATGATGAAGCAATGTATTTACATCCATCGCTAAATGGACACGTCTTATAAAATTCAAGACAAGTTTTTAAATTAGTGTAACCAGTTGTGGAAGTAGTTTGAAAACTAACCAGATTAGTGTGTTGCTCTGGAAGATACTGATGCCGTACTGCAAAACTTCAGTGGAAGGTTGCTTTTTGCAATATACTTTAATCACTACTGGTTTTAGGATCAAGGCCTATGTAAGGAAAAAGCAACTAAGTGATAGAACCAAAACTTAAAAGGTGCAAATCTGAGGTCATGAATAGTACTGACTTCATGATCTCCCTGAGTTCACATGTCCTAGTCCCAAATTATACACCTGAGCAATATGCTGTCACTGTGTGCCTTTCCCTCTCACTGTCTCACCTCTCCTTTGCAACTGAATTTGGAAAGGTGCTCTCTGGGTGAAATGTCTGCTTGTAAACAGTTTTGCAAGTAATTTCATACAGGACCCTGGTTCTGTGATATAAATACCATAGCAGTCATATGCAGTGTATTTTGAATGCTCCTTTAGTGTGGGAACAAATTTAATAGTAACTATTGTTCAGCTAGTGCTGTTTAATTTGCTTGAATTAAACAGTTAGTCTTGCTGGTGTTCTGTTAGCACTAAGACATTCCTCAAATCACAGTCACATTTACAAACAATACATGCTAGCATTAATTGCCAAACTCTGCCTTCTTGTCCATTTGCAATGTTCAGTTGTTGTTTACTTTCAAAAGACTAAAGGAATTGCAGTGAGATGTGTTCTGGCATAATTTACTATTCCTGAAATTAATGCAGAGAAGAGGAAGGAAGGAGGTTGGAAAGAACAAGTGTCCATAAACATTGCCCTTAACCTATCTTTCTTCCTAGCCATACCATAAATTCACTGAGAGCAGTACATACTTGCACTTGCCCAAGTTTGATCCAGTATTTTTGGAAAAGAACTCCCTTTCCGGTGAAGAGAGAGGCAAGACAGGATCACTCCTTTGTTTCTCATCTGACTTGGAAGGAAAATGGACTATATGAAAAATTAATATATCTTGAGATGTGCCATTAATGCTAGGATTTAGGCCCTGCTATAATTCTACTAGAGAGCATAGGGAATATGATAAAAATTACTTTAAAATATAACTTAGTAGGATTAAAAAAAAAAAAATTGAACTTACACAAACCCCAGCAAACAACTTAATATAAGTGAGGTAGAAGAACTTCATTTTAAGTACCTAGTGCTGTAACACAGAACTAAGCCACAAGACCTGCAAGGCTTCATGGAAATATTTAATTTCCCTTACTGTGAATAAAAGTCCCAATAAAAGAAATGGGATAGCCTGGATTATATTAAATTAAGATTGTGGCAAGGTGCCTGCACTGTAGGGTAGGTCGTATGCTGTGCGTTTGGCTTCGTTTATCATAAACGGCTTTTTATTTAGGTGCTGCAGCATTATGTTAGTGTATTAAGAGATGTCAGTTTCCATTCTAGAAATATAAATAGAATTGTGGGAATATGGAAGCCACAAGTATTGATTGCTTTCTCATGTTTAATCTGGTCCATGAAGCTAAGAGTTGTGTGTTTTATTTAGTATTGCTGTGACTTAAATGCTTATTTTGAACACTGACTACATACAAGCCACAATAATTTCAAAATCCCACAATTTGGAACATGTGGTGACATTTTGAGATCGTGTGAGCTGCCAGATCTGAGATTAAAAGGGAAAACTGACCCTTTCTTTCCCCAAAAGTAAAAGCTCATCTTCTACAAAGACGAAAATGAATAATAAGAAAAAAAATCGGTATGAGAAAACAATTGGAAATCAATATAAGCATTTGCCTAAATTGTCCAACGCTTCCATGCTGAAGGATACCACCAGGCTCAGTACTTAGAGAGGCACGGATAAGGAACTCAGTTCACTAGATGCTGTCCATTTAGGTCCTAAAAGGCATCCTGTGCTCCCAAGGGAAAACTCCACCATCCTCTTCCGTGGCAGGACAGAGGGTGGGAAAGCCACCCGCACTCAGAGCCGGGAGGTTTCGCTGTACTTGCCTGAGACGTTTAGAACTTGGCTTTCCACCTCCCACTGGCCGTCACCTGCTTTTGGGAACGGCGCGGCGCTGTGTGAGGAGGGGTCGGCACAGAAGGTGCTCAGGCGCTTGTGTGAGGAGGGGTCGGCACAGAAGGTGCTCAGGCGCTGTGTGAGGAGGGGTCGGCACAGAAGGTGCTCAGGCACAAGCGGGCCGCTCTCGGACTCTGCCGCGGGACACTTCCCCAGCCTCACTGGGTTCTATTCGCGCGGACGTCCGGAGAAGCCTGGGCAGGTGCTGGGCGCCCCGGAGGCTCTCCTCGCCTGCATTCGCCTCTTTCGCCCCTCCGACTCACCACGCCGCTCCAGCTCTCACCTGCGGCACATCTCTCCCCGCCCCGACCCATCCGGGCCGGTACCGGCACCACTGGGCGCCCCCTGGCGCCGGCGCCCGCTCTCGGCGGCTCCTCGGCG
>VWZI01013615.1:0-18746 GCA_013396835.1 Psilopogon haemacephalus | reverse complement strand
AAGCAGGGAGCGGTGACCTCCGTAGTTGAGCCGGGCTCGGGGCCCATTTCTGTCAGAAGGGTCGGCGGAAGATGGCGGCCGAGCAGCCTGCTCTGCTCCGCCAGCGCCCGACTCTGTCCNGCCCTGGCTGAGCCGGGCTCGTGTGCTCTCTCTCGGCAGGAGTCCGGGAAGATGGCCGGGGCCGAGTCGGGGATGAGCGGCGCTGGGATCCCGCAGCAGCCCCAACCCCAACCCCCGGCGGCGGTGGCGGGGCCGGCGGACGAGTCGTCGGACAGCGAAGGGGAGCACGAGGGCCCCCAGAAACTCATCCGGAAAGTGTCCACCTCGGGCCAGATCCGCAGCAAGGTAAGAGGAGCCGGCGAGCCCCGCTCCCTCCGAGGCAAGTTTTTCCATCCCCATCCGAGAGCGGGGGCCAACCCGGAGCCGTGGGCGGCCGCTGCATCCCGCCCGCATCTCCGGGAGCGGCGGCGAGGGGGAGGTTGTGTGTGAGGCAGCCGTGCCTCTTCCTTCCTTCCCTCTTCCCTCCTCCCCGTCCAGCTGTTGCGTCCACATCTGTCCCCGGCTGGCAGGAAGAGCCCCCGGGGTGGCGGAGCTTTGCGGGGCCGGAGGGGATGCCGCTTGCCCCGACGGCCGGCAGCCGCCCTGTCCTGCCTGGCGTCCCGGGTGTGGGGGGAAGCGACGGGCTGCCTCCCTCCGGTTTCTCTTCCTCGGCGGCGAACACCGCTGCCGCGGGGATCACACCCTGCCTCCCCACAGCGTGAGTGGGCTGCTTCAACGAGCTTATCTTCGCCAACTTTCCGTTCTCCCCCGTCGTCTTCACTCCCGGTCCCGGTGGGCCGCCGCCGTGCCCTCCGCCGGAGCGGCAGGCAGTGACGGCAGGAAACCGAAGGTGGCACATCGGTCTGCGTTGGGAGCGCAAAGGGAGGGAAACGCGATTTTCTCTTTGAAAGGCACCCCTTGAGATAGGCGTGAACTTAGACGTCCTCGCTTGTGGGGCTTTGTACGTTAAGCAGCTGTCTAAATTTCAGGGTGATGCGGTTTTTGCGCTGTGTCGAGCTGCCGAAGTCATCCTGGTGGAATTAACCTTTTGATGGATGGTGGTGTATTTACATCACGGGGTTTGTTTGTTTGTTTTTGGTTTTGTGTGGTTTTTTTTTCCCTGTAAAGTGAACTTAAGCAAACATGTATTTAAAAGTACACAAAAATTGAGATCGATTTACTTTCTGAGTTGAAGGATGCCATGATTTTCTAGGCAGCATGCTGTGCATTCCCTAATGGGCTCACAGAACCCCATTTGTGAGAGCTGCTGGGTACAGTGATATCAAGATTGGAATTTTTGCTGTAAGGAAAAAGGAGCAAAGTGGCCCCATGCAGGTTCGGACAGGTCATACTTAAAAGTTTTGATTTCTACACAGTAGAGCATGTGGTGATGTTTCCTTTACAGAGCACCTATTAAAGTTAGAAAGGAGCTGTTTGTGGAGTCCTGTCAGGGGTGCTATCCTTGCCTGGAGTTGCCCCTTCACACGCTACATCCAACAGAGAGCAGTGGCTCTTAAGGAGTAGTGTTATCCCGTTCTGTCAGGTGAAGGGCAATTTTTTTTCCTGAAACCTCCTAAATAGAGCATGCCATCATGTTTTATTGCTAAATGTTAATTTTGCACTTGCAATTGTTAGGCCTGATTGAAGGTTTGGTTACCTACAGTAAACAATACACAACTTTTGCATCATGTTGGCAGCATAGTCCTACACAGACTTCCATCTCTACACCACTCTGACATGGCACTTTATTAGCTGTGGGGGTGTTAAGTGTGTTTGTGGGTTTGCTCTCAAAGAGGTTGATACTTGTGTAAGGAAAATACGTGGATTCTGAATGTTACTGAAACAAGTTTGTGAGTATCAATTCCTAGCTAGCTCTTGCCAGCTGTCACAGCCTGGTGGGATATTCTGTATCTTAGAGTTGTGAATGAACCCAAAGCTGGAATCGCCTGGAGTTCCAAGACAGCTCTACAAGTGATGCTTTTGCGTATCTTAGTTCTATTTCTGTGAATCAGCTATATATAGGAAAAACTGACTGCAGACATAATTGGAGTCATAAAATGTTGCTTTACTGGTTGCAATTTACAATAATATGCAACCTTGAATATAAACATTTTTCTTTGCATTTAATTAGAAGTCGTATATCTTTGTTAAAGATGAGCCTCATGCTAAATAATTCAGTAGCACTTTATTTTATAACTCACAATGCATTATTTAAAAGTAGCTATATATAGACAGACAACTCCCATTTAGTTCAGGGTGGTGTATGTTTGCCGTTGTAGTAGTTGGTGATCAGTGGTTACTTGAAACCACTAGAGCAAGGAACATCAGGGAGCAGCTCTTTTACTCAGCTTGTCCCTTTCATTCAAATTAGATTTGTTAAGCTTCACTTGGTGACTGTGTTTGTAAGCTGAGGTTTTAATTAAATGGATTGTATTTGTCTTACAGTTAATAATGGACTTTTGAAAGAACCCCAAACATGTATACTACATTTATCATTCATGCTTGTGGGCCGTTTAATCCTGTGCTGTTTTTCTCTGGAGGTTACTTATATACTTACTTGAAGCATTTCAGCAATGTTGTATTGATTACTTAGCTTAGAACTATACCAAAAAGTCTCTGCTGGTAATTGTTTTTATTTTACTTAAGAAAGATGTTATTTTTAGATGTTTTGGTACAGTTGATAATTTGTGAAAGCTACCATATGGCACCACTTCACAGATAGAATCATTCAGTAGTGGATTTTTCTAGTGTGTGTATAATAAGATTTAGCAAATGTATATATATGAGCAAACTGCTCTTGCCAGCACAAATACAAGTCTAAAGATTTCTAACACCTGTAGTGCTGAAAGTGAGCTTTTAAGCTTTGTTCTCTTCCTAAATAAAACCAATTCAATATTTGGCCAAGGGAACCAAGGGGTGAAAACCAAAAATGTGAAAATGAAGAAAAAAAAAAAAAATCTATATTGCTAGATGTGATTACACTGAAGTTCATTGCTTGTTTGTGATATGCTGATCTTAGTTTCACAGTTCTGTGTGGAAGTCTTGTCCAGTTTTACCATGGCTTGCCCACATTGAATAAAAACTTCCTTTGCAAACGGCTCACTTGTTTCCAGTGGGACTACTTCTGCAGTAAATTGCTATGAGAAACAGAGGAATGACAGAGCTGGACGTTTACTTCTATTATGGGTGTATTTTTAGCTTATGCATATGTATTCCTCACATTTTTTAGGGAACTTTAAAGACATGTCTGTGTAAAAATGTGGCCATTATTAATTTCCCCAAACAGAAAACCTGAAGATCAACATATTTTGGTGTCTGCAAGCCTGAGGAGGAGAGAACAAGTTGGGGTGCAGAGGACTGAAGTATTTTTTGAGCCAAAATTCTTGTTTGTACCTAGGAGCTGTTTGTACAAGCCCCATACTTGCTTGCAGAGTGACATTGTATCAGTAGATGACTTTATAGGAGTCAGGAACAAAAATAATTAGCACTTTCTGAGATTAAAGCTACCATCATCCTGGGAGCTATTGTATCTGTGGAGCTGCTATGTATTCCCTGGGTGAAATGCTAGGGAATGAACAGATGATAAGTACCCTGTGAAATTCAAGCAGTTTTGAGTCAAAATACCCAAGTGATAACACTGAGCAATCCTTGACTTGGTAGTGTCTACCCAGATCTCTCTCTAGTCTGGGAGACCTAAATATTTAGTACCTAAAAACTGTCTTCATGGAAAAAAAAAAAACAAAACGCCTTTTTTTTTTTTTTAATGAGGACTTTGGAAACTGTAGTCAGACAATTTTGAAGTAGTATATACTGTGATCTACAGTGTTATATTGGGGATTGAAGTAATGGAAAGTTCTCTGTGCATCTGTGTTAAACTTTGCTGCTTGAATTTTAAAGATACTGGTGAAGATGGGTAGTGTCAATGTTTTCCTTAAGTGAAGCAGATTACTTCAGTTCTTGGAGCTACAGCCTAAAAATTCTGTTTCTCATCAGGTGGCTTTGAGTTTTAAATGATAGAATCATAGAATAGTTTTGGTTAGAAAAGACCTCTACAATCATCAAGTCCAACCATCAATGTGACGCTGCCGTACCCACTAAACCATATCCTAAAGTGCCATGTTTACAAGGTTTGTGAACACTTCCAGGGATGGTGACTCCACCATTTCCCTGGGCAGCTTGTTTCATTGCCTGAATACTCTTTTAGTAAATAAATCTTTCCTAGTACCAAGTATAACACTCTTCTGGTGTAACTTGAGGCCATTTCCTCTCACTACTTTCTTGGAAGAAGACAGCAACAGCTGCCTCACTATAACCTCCTTTCAGGTAGCTGTAGAGAGCAAGAAGGTCTTCCTTTAGCCTCCTCTTCTCCAGTTCCCTCAGCCACTGCTCCTTTCTTTTAAAGTTAATCACTGGAGTGCAAAGTATATTTTTTAAAACATTGTTTTGCTTCAGCTCTCTATCTGTGGAACCTTTTGAGAAGAGAAGGTTCATATTAGAGTTGACACTTTTTATCTTCAATTTCTGCACCTCTTGGGGATGAACACAAGATTAATAAATGAAATAGTCCTGAGAAGAAGAGTCAGCACATGAGCAGTTTTGGTTCCTACTCTGTCTTGAGTACTCTGTTAAAAACTGGATATGAAGAAGAGCACTTTTGTTGCTGACCTGGCTTCCTCGTTTAATGGGTCCATGTGCAGTTAATAGGAAAGCTCTGCTGGATACATGTTTTGCTCTCAGATCTGTGATTAGGTATCTGGCTCATGGTTTTTTTTGGATGAAGTAGAAATTTTGGAGCTGAAAGTATAAGTCAGGAAGTGCAAGAAAATATGGGGTATTGAGTGAAATAAATACCTTTGTACCTGGGAAAATGCTTTCTTCTTCTCATTCACCCCTAGTGGTTTTTATTAATAAGGAAATTGTTGCAACATGGGAGATGTTCAGAAACACAAGTGTGTTATAATTAGTGGAGAAGATACAGTGTTGTTTAGTTAAATGGCAAGAGTTGTTACTAGAATTATCTGAGGTCTTAATATATTTTTTAGAGGTCCTAATTCATTATGGAGTAATAAAAGTAAATTAATTAAGTTCCCCATGGTGTTTTTATTGACCTTACTGGATAACATCAACCATTTAGAAACTGAGCCTTCAAAAAGTTTCTAACCTCTTCCATATGGTGACATTTGACAGTGCCAAGTCCCAGTAGTCACTTCCTGTTTGTTTCTCTCTTATTACCGTAGCTTTTTAATTCACCTAAATGTAAAGTGCTGTGATTGACACTGGACTTGGACTTCATGAACATCATTTGCAATGTAATCTGCATTTTCTAACTTTATTAGTTCCAGATTTACACAGGTAACTATTGGTGGATTCCTTTCTGGCTAAGGAAACATGATTTTTACACACCAGAGGTTCTCAGGAAAATGCCATCATAGATTTGTTATTCCCTAATTTGGATCCTTTATGTGCATTAGGCTTGCCTGAAACTGCAGAGATTCAAAATATGCTGTAATTTGCAGGTTTGTTTTTTTTTTTCTGCAAAGGCAGTAATATGTACAGT
Organism: Psilopogon haemacephalus; assembly: GCA_013396835.1. Taxonomy (NCBI): domain Eukaryota; kingdom Metazoa; phylum Chordata; class Aves; order Piciformes; family Megalaimidae; genus Psilopogon; species Psilopogon haemacephalus. The sequence goes on along the minus strand of VWZI01013615.1, from coordinate 13,150 downwards.
GTTGCTGAACTTTGATTTTGCATTTATGCAGCAGGAGGCAGAACTGAAGTGACCAAATGCATTCATAGTCATCCTCAAATTCTTGGCACCTGGCAGTGCTTACAGAGAAGACTGATGGGTGCTGCAGGATATTTATCTTCAGTATTTGTATTTTACATCATTTGGATTAAACTGGTTGTATATCCATCCGTAGTGAAATGTTTCACCACCTTTGTATCTCAAGTGTTGTGAAATCTGGCAAATTCAATTCCTTCACAGTGTCCTCAGCACTTCAGCCTTGTTTTTAAAGTGAAATACTCAGAATTAGTTCATCACTCTGTATTGCTGATGTGTGCAGACACACATATTTATGCACAGAGTAATGTATTTAAGGTTTCATATATATGTATAAAAAAAAAAAATTAGCATGAAATGTCAGGCAGGAGGTGGAGTCACTGTGCCTGGAATTAAAAAAAAAAGTGTGTAGACACTGCAAGTTGGGACATGGTAGTTTTAGGTTGATGGTTGAACTTGACGATCTTAGAGGTCTTTTCCAACCGAAACGATTCTGTGATGTGCAGTATTTGTTGCATCTCATACTTGTTGTATCTCTACATAAGCTTTCAAAGAAGAGTCAATTAATGGAAAATTTCAGCTAAGGACATGATAGCTTGGGGAAGCTAAAAATGACTGAACATAGTACGTAGAAACAAGCAGGGTTAGAATGGAAAGAGTTACACTATTTAAGGCACAGTGGTCATTACCACTCCATATTCTGACACATGTTTGTATAAAACTGAAATGAAATCTGCTAAGGCATTTTAGTGATGCATGTATTGGCAAAGCTTAAATTGCTAGCTGAGTATCAGAAAGGAGGAGCTTGTAAAGTTTTTCAGTACTTGCAAGCAGGTCTGCAAAGAAAATGTTTTTGGTAATTTCCTCCCTCTGTCCTCTCCCCCACCCCTCTGTTCCCCCCTTTAGAATCTTTAAAGGATTAATGCTGTTTTGTATTGAAAGATAACATGAATTATACTTTTGCACAGCCCTCCCTCCCCCAACAGCTGGTGGGCTTTGAATGTGAAAAAAAGTCAAGATAATCAACACTCTCATCTGTATTGTAACAGGTTTTCATTGTTTTTTTTCCCAAGGAGCTGGGTAATGCTCTTATGCCAAGAAGATCAGGTGAAACACATTGAGCTTGTTGTGTAGTTTAGGGAAAGAGAATTTCTGTGGGTTTTGTTTTTTTTTTTTTTAAGATTCAAAATAAAAGACTGATTCAAGAAGCAGTGATAGCTGGGAATTTCTTTCTGAGATGTCTTATCTTGTGAACTTCATGTGCACAGTCCTGAAGACACATAGCAGCCATGCCAGAGCTCAAGAAAGGACTGTGCTATAGCTGGGTCTTTATCCATGTAAGGCCATATAGACACTTTGAATTGTTTCCAGCAGTTACATCAGAAACTGAGATGCAAGACTGCTATATGACTGCTGTATGACTACTGTATGACTAGCAGGGCTAGCCAAGTTAGTTTGGATATCTGTAGCAGAATACATAGAATTACAGTGATTTTGTAATTGAAATAGGGATCAAAAGAGTAGTCTGTCAGTCTGTCTGTCTGTCACAAACCTTTTATCTAAGGGGAAGTATTGAATCCTATTGGCTGGCTGAAGACAATAAAAGGCAGCGTTGACCACTGTTCTTGTTCAGGAATGCTCCAAAAGGTGTCTTGGAGTTTTATGTTGTGTGGTGGGTTTTTTTGGTGTTTTTTTTTTTTTTTTCTTTGAACAAAAGACTATGTTACTCTCATTTTCTTCGACCAACTATGGTTCTGGTAGGCCGTGTATAGAACAACGTATACAGTCTGTAGGAAGGACATACTGTGTCTTTGTGTGTGGATTGATTGAAGCTCATAATACTGAGTCTTGTGCATAAAAGAATGATTCTGTAGTCATTCTGATGTTTTGGATGTTTTCCTTTAATAAGGATAATTAAGACATAGTTCAGTGTCTCGTGAACATAGTTCAGCAGCTCACTTGCAAAGGAATCACAATACCAATATTCTGTTCTGGTTGGCTGTTAAGCTTTTGAGATTTTTTTTTTTGTAGTTATTTGTGACAGCATGGCTGACTTTGTTATTTTTTTCCTATTTGATAGTTTGTACGTGGACTTTTATGAAGAGTGAGAACTGTTTCTTTTACCTTTTAATTTAACACCTTACATTACTGTTTTATCCTTTTTCTTCCTACCTCCAAAAACTAAGTTGCATTATCTAAAACCTTTTTTTAAAAACCTGAGACCAGGCTTCTAATTACCCGTGTGGTAACCACAGCTCTATTATACTATATTCAAACCATAACTCTCAACTTGCCAGCAATGGGAAAAAAAAAATAAAGGAAAACTTAGCTTGGGGGTATCCATAACTTTCACCCTTCACATCATCATAAAAAGAAACCTCATTCTTTCTTAATGTAAACACTGGATTTATCACAGCAAACAGGCTTAATGCCTACCTCAGATAAATGTTACTTCACTGATATACTAAAAATAAGACCACTGCATTAAATGCTATATAAAATTAAATAAGAGATTTATTCTAGTAAAACATTTAAGCACATACTGAAACACTTGTCCTGTACACTTTTATATGATTAATTACTTCTTAAAATTAAGCCAGTGCTTAAGTGCTCATTGGATATGTGCCATAAAAAAAAAATCATATGCTAAGTCAGAATGTAGTTGACTTATAAAACTTTTACTGCATAGAAATTATCCTGATATATTGCATAATTAGGAGAAAGAGATTTTTTTTTTTTTTTTAATCTCCTTGTGTTTTTCCAGCTAAGTTTTAAATTTGACTAATATTCCTGTTCAGGAATATTTCACCGCTTAGATACTGAAAGCACAATAATAAAACCCCGAGTTGTACTCCTGGGAGAGTTAATGCTATTGTAATGAATTCGGCACGGTTTTACACTTGATGAGAATTTATTTCTTAGATGGGTGGTGTGAGATTTATGATGATCTAAACCGTTCATTTCCTTGCCTTTAAACGTTTGGGGTTTGCGAATGGTGTGAGATCGCTCTACATTATTGTCACTTAGCAACCTTAATAGGGTTTCAGAGCTGAATAGTAGCTTGTGGGTGGTGAGTGTCCCTATGTGTTTGCTGGGTGGGAAGCAACACAAGCCCCTCAGTGGGCAGCTAACAGGAGGATGTGTGTGCAGTCCATGCCTGGGTCTTTCTAGATGTGCTTGCTTAGGAGAGCTGGCCATGCACTCGGTGTCATTTTGCACTTCTGGCATAGTTTCGTGCTGGGAAGATCTGCTGAGGTTTTTCATGCCTGTGGAGATTTAAGTGGATCTAAAGGGCTGTCATGCTGCTCTGGTCAGTTATGTCCTGTTGTGTGGTTGCTTAAATTTAGCAACTGATTTTGACCGGCTTCAGTTTGACAGCTGGTAGTCCTTACTGCTGCAGTGGTGCTTCAGAGAGAGAGGGAGAACAGGTTCTTCCCAGTTCTTGGTGAGAAGGGTGTCTCACTCTGGTTCAGCTAAGGATGTCAGAAAGGATCAGCATGGCTAACTAGCAGTCCCGGCCACCTGTCGGGCAGAGTCTTCTTCCCTCCCTTTGCACACTGTTGCTTGTGAGAATGGCCATATACTTCTGTGTTTGTTTCAGTGCTCCCATAGAGACATCTTGCTGCTTGTTCTCTCCCTCCTTTCCTGCCTACTGCTGTCATGTTTTTTTCAGAGGTTTGAACAGCGAAAGGGTGACATTCCTTTTCCACTGAGCTTGTGCCTTTGAAAGGTTTCTATCAATAATCCCCATAAAGAGAGGAACTGCCTGTTCTGGCTTTACTGGGACAGAATGACAGACTAGTAAGGGGCTGCAGGCCATTAACAGATTTGAGTCAGCTAGGACAGCTGACCTGACCTGCGATGGCTCACAGGTGTATCCTAGATTATGAGCATCATACTTAGTATAAAGGAGGAAATTTGCTGTGGAGAAGGCAGCATCTTGCTAGATGGGCTTTGGGCTCACCCTGGGCTTTGCCTCACCCTGCATCTTGCTAGATGGGCTTTGGGCTCACAATTGGGCTTTGCCTCACCCTGCTCCTCAGAACTGCTTTCTTGGCTATTGTAACTGCTGTACTTTTGCTGAGTATAACTTTCTTGTATTAACACTGGTATTAATTTGGCTATTTCATTAAATCCTTTTTCATTTCGATTTATGAGTCTTTTCTCCTTTTCCTGATTCCCTTTCTTTGCTGAGGATAGGTCTTCAGGTGATAGAGTAACTGATACACTTTATCCTCAGATACAAGCTAAATGTAGATGCTGCCCAAGACCAAAAGCTTGTTGGGTGTGAGGTCTGCGAGAGCATGCAGATTTATGAAGTTGCTCCTCTGGATAGTTTGTCTGACCTACCTTCTCCATCGGTAGTACTGATAAATCTTGAGAGCAGGTGGTTCCCTGGGGAGCTATTGACTTGAAAGCGAATGCTCAATTTCCCCCTTTCTTCCAGCTACTGTTTGGTGTGGCTGTTTTTGTTTGTTTTGTGTATGTCTCCTGTTTCTGCTCCCTTTCCTGCCTTGATCACAGAACACAGAATGTTAGAGGCTGGAACGGATCTCCAGAGATCATCGAGTCCAACCCCCACCCTTGCCAACAGCAGGATCACCTAGGGTAGCTTGCACAGTCATGCATCAAAAGTCTCCAGAGAAGGAGACTCCACAACCTCTCTGGGCAGTTTGTCCCAGGGAGCTTCTCACGAGTAACTTCATGGGCAAAGACTGACTGGTCTCAGTCTCAGAGGTCTGTTAAAGAGGGCTTTGAGTCAAGGATCTCATCACTGAAAGAATATAGTAGTGTTGATGGTGTAAATGTCAATTCTATTATCTAGTGATGTATTTATATTGCCTGGGAAGAACGCTGAAAGGATGCAAGTCTGCAATGTTGTGCTAGTGTGAGTGAGTTACATGAATATGAAATGAAGAGCTAATGTTTCTGGTTAAAACTGAGCTTTTAAGGAAATAAAAAAAATATTTTTATCATTTACATAGCTGCTTATTACAGACAAAATTAACAGGAGTAAGTTTCCGAGATGTTGGACTAATGCTGTAAAACTTGATTTTTCTTTCCCCTGAGTGAGTGAACTTAATTCAACTTTGCATGTAATTTTAAGTCTACCTTATAATAATTTTATAGGAGGAAAACAAAAGAAAACTTAATGTAGCTCACTTGACAGTATCTTGACTTTTTTGTTTATGAGTGAGTGGTGGGCTGATACACATTCGTGTGCTGTTTCTTGCTTGCTTCTGGAAGCAGGCAAGATTTAGGAAGCAAAGAAAAAAACTTGGTATAGTTTTACCTGTACCAAGTCCACTGGTTAACATTTTGTAGAGAGAACATTTTGGTCAATGTGCCTCTAAAGTACCTGCAGGCAAGTTGAAACTTACACTTGAGACACTTCACTGCTTAGGCTGGCGGTGTCCAACCTTCTCTGATGCACTGGCAGTTAAGCTGTCAAAAATTCAAAGGCAGTATACAAGTTAGAATCTGTGCTCCTGTCCTGTCTCCTAGATGATAAGCTTTTTCTGAGCTTTGGAAGGTTGTCTTATTCCTATCTATGGTCCTGTTTTTGCATCACAAAACTTTGTTCTGCTGCTGCTTTCAGCATTTCAAAGGAAAGAAAAGATCCTAATAGGTACAGAACTTCTGATGAGCTCTTGTCAAAAGCAAGCTATTAACTGTGCTGGCAATATTAAACTGTATGCTTAAAAGCCATCAGTGCTTTTGTGTGTTATCTTATGTTGCCAGCTGAATGCAAATGTAACTGCAGGGGTTGGGTTTTTTTTTCTTTTTTTCTTTTTTTCCAAGAATATGTAGCATTTACACCAGCTTCCTTATGGTTTTTATTTTTCCATTGTTCTGATTATATGTGTGTTTAAGATGATCTTTTTTTGCACCAGTAAATTTGTGCATGTGAACCAATACTGAATTTTGTTTGCTTTCACGGTTGAGGCTAAAAACAAACAAAAAACCCTTAAAAAAATTAAAAATTTTAAAAATAATTGTTTTATTTCACCACCAAGGAGGATATAAAAGGAGCTTACATCACAGGTTCTACTCCTTCCCCACTCTTTGTCAGATAGGAATCTGCTGCCAACACTTTATAGAGGGCTGTTATTTCAAATCACCCTTTGAGCTTCTGATAAACCTGTGCCTCTGTGAGGTTGTCTCACAGTGAGGAGTTAGAAATGACTGGGAAATATTTTTTTTATTTGTGTAAAAAAAATTAAGTAATAGCCAGGGCAAGAGGCAAATGAACTTGTGCTGAATTCTATGCTAAAGATGATTATACCTTTTCTTTGAAATATACATCAGGGTTATTTATAGCTAATCTACAGTTTAAATTACTGTGTATAGGTGTGAGAGGTTATATAGAAAGACTTTTATTTCTGGAGGAAAAAAAATTATGGTTATTGTTATGGAATCATAATAGTAATTTGGCCTTGAAGACAGTTTGGGAGGTCATATGATCCCATCCTTATGCCTAGAGGAGGGTCATTTGTGAAGTAATAGAGGATTGCTCAGAGACAATATTAATTAATATTAATTTTGATACCCAGGCAAAGATTGTTAATAACTATGAAAATTGTTTATTAGCATTAAATCTCACCAGGAAACTTACTTACAATGTTTGAAATGCATGGTTTGGATACTTACACAAACAGGGAACAGGCAAAACTAGAACGCTTTCAGAAATAAGTAGCAAATGCAAACATTAAAACTGGAAAGAGGTTCTTTGTTTCGAATATACCTCTTGCCCACCAGGGGACTTGAAAGGCTCCTTTCTGCTGCTAAGGCAGAAAGGCACAACAGAATGTGGTTACAGAATTTCTTAGAGGCTTTGAAATATTTGCTTACAAAATAGTATCAGACAGTACCCAACGCTTGAAGGGAATTCTGTCAACATCTTGAAAGTCTTTGCAGGCAAAGCAGAGCATGTAGCAGGGCAGAGCAGGCAAAGCAAAAGTAAAAGTGAAAGTTGAAAAGCATGTGGCAGGAGCCTATTTATTGTTTTGCCTTGGCTGCTGTGGGCACACAAATTCACCAACGAGAATGGCACTTTGCCAAACCTGACCACGTTAGGTGAAGTCAGGACCTTGCTTTCCCTTATTTGGGAGGAATAAGTCCAGGCAAGTCTTGGAGCCTCAAAGTGGCTGTCTCCAAGCCTTTTGTCTTCTCCCTGTGCTCTGCTTTCTGTCCCCCAACAAAGGGAAGGGACCATGGGATCATGCCTGGACAAGCCAGGACACATTTCTTCCAAAACAGTCTGTTGGAAAGCTTTAGCTAGAATAGGGTTTCTCATTTCGAATTAAGTACTCTCATTTGCATGAGTCTGTGGCCTGCTCCAAGTGAATGTGCTCTGGCAGGGGGCAGGTTGGGCTGGATGTTTGCCAGAGATCACTTCCAGCACCTATCATTCTGTGATTTTTTGAGTGTTAGTAAAACCTGTGTCTGCTGAGAAGGATTTGCCACTATTTAAAGGCCTGGTTTAATACCTTCAGAAGAAAAAAAAACAACAACTTTTTTTAAAATGGTACAACTGTAAGAAAGGTCTTAAAGGAAAATGCCTTTCTTCTCTCCCTGTTTCGTACCTTACAACATGGAGCAGGAGTGAAATGGTATGGTTTCTGTCTATTTATAGATTCAGTAATGTGGCAGTATACAGTTACTATAGGAGTATTCTAAATAACTTTTTGTTTGCATAAAAGATAAAGCTGTGTGATAGCAGATCAATGACACAGAATGGTGTTATGCCTTACCAAAGTCTAAAGTCTATCTTCTCTCTCTAAACTGAACTTCCCCTGGACTGATTGCTGTTTTCAGATAGTCTCCTTGCTATAGCCCCATATATTTGCTGCTGGTTATTTGTATGCTATTTGGTTAAAAATTGAAAGCTAGAATTTTAATAGGCACCAAGGGGAAACTGGGAACTCAACTAAAATTTCTTACGAAAGGAAATTGCAGCAACTGCAGTTATTTCCATGTTTTCTTTCTGGTGTCATTCAGCATTATTTTTGATGTAGGGTAGTATTGAACTCAGATGCAGCTGATCAAGATGCAGTTGAGGGTGCTTGGGTACCCTCATCCGTATACCTTCTTCACCATTCTTCCCACATCACTGAGTCTAGCTCTATTGGAGGTGATTCTGGACCTTTTGGAGGTAGTGACAGATGGCTCAGAGGCCATGAGTATGGTACAGATAAAGACCTATCTAAATGTAGCAAAGAAATGTTTGGCACAGGGACTTGAAAAAATATAGACTTCTTGGATGTTTATGTCCTGGATATGCTTTTAATGCTTTCCTTCTGGTAAATTGTTTGTCATGTAAGTGATTATAAAACATGTCAAACTGCAGTTTAGTTGCAAGACCAATCTTGGGCTCAAATAGGAGATTTACAATCTTTCATTTTACTTGACTGTGACCCACTTAAACTTGGTTGGTTGTTGATAACAGTTTTACCAGGGCATATGGTGATGGAGAAATATCAATTCTGATTCTTCTCCCCAAGTTAAGCAATACTAAACCTCTGGTTCTTGATGCATACAAAATTTTGTCAGGTGTGGAAAAGCGCTTGTGTGTTTCATTTGTTTGTTTTCATTGGGGAGATAGATAACATAGCTTAAAAAAGAAATTTATACTAGGTTTTATGATAAAAGTAATATGCAGTATCCATAGAAAAAAGAAAAAAAATGTTGATATTGCAGAATTTTGCTGGAAAAATCAGATCAGTGATAAAAGGTTATGAGTATAGGCAAGGCTGTAGTAGAAACACATGTAATAGAGATTTTTTGGTTCTCTATCTTGACAGGTATAAATAAGAAAAAATGTCCTGACACCTAAGGTTTAATGGTGGCTTTTGTTTTAATTGCAAAATTACCTTCTTTTGAGAGGGAAAGGGTGAAAAATCATTAGTTGTATCTTGTTAAGGGATATAATATGTAAAATTTTTATGTTCTTTAGAGCCTCCTGAATTTGACTGAATCTGCACTTAATTTTTACCCTAGGGAATGGAGCTTTCAGGGGGAATTTCTATACATAGTATCTCAAAATTGCTTAGTCTTTGATTAAAACTTTTTCTTTTTTCTTTTTTTTTCCTTTTTTTTTTTGGTGACCATTGTCTAGAGCTTGGTTATTCTTACCTTTACAAGCATTTTTGTCAAGTTTAAAATCCAGGAAAAGCAATGCCAACATTGAGGACTGAAGTTCAGGCAGTTCCCTGACAGAGTAGCACCTATTATAGAAGCACTGTTTATATAGTTCCAGTTAAGAACGTCATAGCATGTCTATTACAACTATCTCCTTTTATATATCGGCTATAAAAACTAATTCTAAACTGAAAGAAAAGCATGCAGTCTTGATGTTTCATTGCTTAGAGTTAATATATAGTAAGATTGAGGTTTCAGGAGTAAATGCAGCTCGTCATTGAAATCCTTTGGCAACCTGCGTTGGGTTCATTGCATATAGGGAAGCAGCTGCCTGCGTGCTGGTGGGAGATTTGTCTTGTTATTTTCACAAGTTGCATGGAGTACAGTTTGAAATGTTGGCATCCTGGGATTTGGACAATGGGGAGAGTGTTTCCTGAAAGCACCAGTGACAAAGAGTGAAGGATGGAGAGAGCAGCCAGCATGTTTTATCAGTGCCATTTAAATAGAGTATAATGTGTGGGACAGTTTCCTTCTGAAGCTAGATTGAAGCAGAGGTAGAAGGTTGTTTGCAAATAGCAAAGTAACTTGGGAACAGCTTTCTGGGAAATGTTTTGGAGATCTGGAACTACATGTCCCAGTAAATGCTTACCTTCATTGTCTCAGTGACCTCCAAGTCTTTTGGTTTGGTCTGGGCATGGGTATAATGTTGCCAATGAATAGGACTATTGTACCTTCTAAGAATGTCTTCTTGTATCATTGCAGCCAACAGGGGCTCAAATGATGACTCAGTGGAGGAGGAGAGGGTGTTCATCAGCAAGGAAGGATGTACTACTTGATCCACTCCTGTAGGTTCCTGTACTGGACAGAGAACCAAGCGCAGAAATATGGAGTATCTCTAGAGTAGGAGTGACTGTGTGATTTTTATTGCCTTGTACAGTACGCTTTGTGCACACCTACCTGTCTGTGCTCATAGTAAGCAGATCACACTGAGGAACTTTATAATAAACAAGAAATGGGATGTAAATGCCTGTGGTTTGTGCTGGCTGCTGTGTATATGTGCCTACAAATATCACAGCATGGCTTGGTTAGGAGGATGACCTGCAGATTTTCCGTCTCTACCACCATACCAGGTATTGCCTGTTGTAAAGGTTTTGTAACAGCTTTTATCATGGAAGCTAGTGCTGCTTATTGGATACCTTTAATTCTGTGGATCTTAAAAAGAGGAGGGTTTTGCCTGAAGGGCAGCATTTAGCCTGTCACACTTTTCATTATTTTTCTGCAGTCTGTAGCTCCTGAGACATAATTTTTTTTTTTCTTGAAGTTCTCCTCAGGTGCACTTCTACCCATGAATTGATGATCTTGTTTAAATTAAGAGTATATTTTTTAAACTGCTACTATTGGGTTCCAAATAGTCTTCTTAAAAATCCAGTTAACCCATTTCCATCTTTCAGGAATGAAATAATAATGTTCTAAGTGTTGTATGTCTTGTGAGAATAAGAACTTATTTTAATTTAAACCCATTTATTTCCCTATTCTTCTGCTCTTATGTGGAAAGTGTAGTAGTCTAGTGGGAGCAAAGGATGGGAAGCACTTCTGTAACATCAATAATTTTAATTTTGCAAGTCATATGTGTTCTGGAATGTGTATTTTTATGCCATAATTGTCTGTACTTGTGATACTGAACTTGTATTTTAAAGCCTATTTGTCAAACTAGAAAGGCATGGGTCTTTTTTAGTTTTCTTCTTTTTGTTTCTTCTCTTAAATGAGTTTGGGGATTCTTCAGAAAACATTTTAGTTCCCGAGGAGGAAGTTGCAACTCCTAAGCTGAGATGAGTGCTATACAGTCTATTGAACGCTTGTTTAAATGTAGTTGAACTGTGTATCACTTAGCCATTATGTCACATGGCTGTGAACTCTGTCGATTACAGTGGTGGGAAGGGGGGGATGGCTGTCATGAGTGAGCTGTTTGAAGTTGTTTTTGTCTCGTGTTTTTTTTCTTTTCTGAAACAACTGAATAACTTCAAAGGACTTTTGTGTTGCAGTGAACACCAGCATAGGGTACTGGGCCAGAGTGATGATCAGATACAGTGGAAAGCTGATAAAAAGCTATTGTCCTGGCTGGGATAAATATCATCACCTGTTTTGAAAGCAGCAGTGTAGGAATCTGTGCTAAGGCAGGATCTGTGCTCTGCCTGCTACTCAAAGGGAGGAGCTCTCGTCCAGTATTGGTGAAACAACCAATATTGAGGTGTAATTTGGGTGTTCTCACCTTTCCTTTTTTAACAGCATGAATTTCACAATTACTTTTTCAGTGAAACTGAGCCTCTGCCTGTTGTGATGATGGTGATTTTTATTGTATCGTGCTTTACAAGGTCAGCTGATAGATCAAGGAGGCGTCTGTCTGGAAGACAGTAGTGTTGTACTGCAGTACCCTAGCTAGCTCTAGATGATCTTGTTTGCCTTCTGGATCCAGTACAGCTCTCTTGGGCTTTGTTCATAATAGATTTTATTAGCATGATGTAACGCCTCCTTAAAGTGGTTATCTTGTTTCCAGTTCCAATGTGCTTCATTTAGTGATAGCTCAGTATCTCAGCAAAACATGGCATTGTATTGTTTAGGCCTGTCCCAAAATACTCACAAAGGGAGATTTATATCATGGTACTGAGTTCAATTTCCTTGGTTTTTTTTGTTTTGGGTTTGTTGGTTTGTTTTTTTTTTTTTTTTTGTCTTTGTGCAGTGGTGAATTAAAGGTCTCCTTGCACTTCCTTTTTTGTTTGTCTTCACATGCCTTGCCACCTGTCATGTGTTGAATTGAATCTGCTGTTGTTATTCATACTTTGCTGCAGTCATGCCAGCTTCAAAAATGAAAGTGCTAGCTGGAGTGAAGTATTATGGGGTTTGAAGTTCAGACTGCAACATGGGAGGCTGCCGGTTCTAATTGCTGCATTTGGGTTCTGGGCTTTTCTGGGTATTGTGTCTTCCGCTGGGATGATGGCAGGGCAAGGAGGTATAGGAGAGCAGTTTTCTGTCTTGGGCTTTTGGCTTGCTTGCTTCTACTTAAATAGGCCATGCTTTTTCTGCAAATAGGCAAAAGTAATTATGCATTTCGTACTACGCTTACCTGATTTTGATCAGTGAAGTCTATTGTTGTCTCACGTTGTTTTTGTCTCAGTCCCGAGTTTTTGTGTGCTACTTTTCCCTCACTTCTGTGTTGGGAGAAATAGACAGGCTAACCTGCTGGTTGAGTCTAGCCTGTCTGACATAAGTCATTACACCGCCCAACTCACTTTTCCACATCCTAACAAGTCCTTAGTACTTTGCTCACTCAATCAAGGTAACAGTTGCCCTAGGAGCAGCCTGCCTTCACTTCTGTGTTTTTTCAGGAGCATGGCATTTGATAGACTATCTGAGGCAAGAGAGAGAGTTGTGTCCAAGACCTTTCCTACTTCTTAAGGGTTAAGGGTTAGGGCTGGGCTGGCAACTAAACAACTGCCATGCCCTCTATTAATGCCTCTCCCCTCCAAGTGGGAAGAGAAAGGGAATAAGGGAGAGATACTTACGCACTGGAAAAAAAAATAAATCTAATGAAAATAAAAACAAAATGTGTACATAACTGATACCAAACTCAACACACTTGGTGGTACTTAGTCACTATCACCAGACTGAACTCAGCAGTAGATGAGAATGGAATTCAAGAGCTAGATTCTGGAACTGAATTCAGAAACTTGAATCAGGATCAAAGGCAGAATTGACAGAATCCTCTTTGGATGCCAGCCATTGAAGAATAGGAAGAGAACAACAACTTGACCCTCATGATGCCTCATTTTTATACCAAATATGAAGTATGTGGAATGGAATCCCTTGTTGGCCAGTTTAGGATCACCTGTCCTATCCATTCATCCGTGCAGGTGAGACCTGCATGGATGAATGGAGTACTCCTGGACACACTTAGACG